>CAXITT010000160.1:3197-90697 GCA_964033795.1 Lymnaea stagnalis | reverse complement strand
GGCCAGCCTTTTACCATGGAGATCATGAGACATAGCACGTAGCCTCTCTCTAGTCAAGTGCTGTATATTCGCATAGTGGGTCTCCACATGTTGGTTATTTTTTTTTTGATTACTATTCATATGCTGTATATTGGGTATTCACATGCTGGGTATTCACATGCTCTATATAAACATGCTTTTGTTGGAAATTGACAAAATGCTGAATGCTAGTTGCGCATTGTTTTGCACACCATATTATTTATTGTTTATTGACGTCATATTTTTTTTTGCTGTCTTGTCAAGTGCTTCATGTTGGTAGGACTTATTTTTTTTTCCAACAATAAACGTTTAACTAACCTTGATGGTTGCCTCTGCTTGTTTGATTATCTTCCTTGTTAAGTACCTTAGCAATTAAATAATTTTAAACTGCTTTATATTCACATGCTCTATATTCACATGCTGTGGATTCACATGCTCTATATTCACATGCTTGGTATTCACATGCTCTATATTCACATGATGGGTATTCACATGCCCTATAATTACATGCTTGGTATTTAAATGCTCTATATTTAAATGATGGATATTCACATGTTCTATATTCACATCCTGTGTATTCACATGCTCTATATTCACATGATCTATATTTACATGCTCTACATTCAAATGCTGCGTATTCACATGCTCTATATTTACATGATATATATTCACATGATACATATTCACATGATATATATTCACATACTCTATATTCACATGCTCTTTATTCACATGCTTGGTATTCACATGCTATATATTCTCATGATGAGTATTTACAGGCTGGTTATGTATATGATGTCAATTGACATGTTTCATATTCACATGCAGGGCATCCACATGTTTTATATCTACATATACTCCATGCATTGATCAGCGAGAACCTGATATCATTAAGTACTTGAACAAACTACATTTTTTGTAGCTGGTAATCGTACACAAAAGTAATATTTCATTTATAAATAAGAACACATTGACACAAAGATAAGAGTCGATTACAAACACAGTTGATTCGATGTCCGGTGACGTCTCCTTGTAGCATCTGTGTTCTTTAATATAAAGAACATTGGAAGGGGGGCGGTGGGGAGGCTAGCTAGAAGCTATACATTCTGTTCAACTCATCATATGTTAAATATGTGTTTGGTTAATAACAAAAAAAGGATTTTCCACTTTATGATTTGCAATTGTTTCTTTGATTAGTGAACGTGTTTTGGTGTAGATGTTGATTTATAAACATTGCTACAATATTTTAATGTTTGTTTTGATACAATATTGTAACGTTTTATTTTGCTACAGTAAGTTAATGTTTTGTGAATAAAAAAGCATTCCTACATAATAGAAGTTTAAACTACGGGTGAATAGTGCAGACGGTGTAGTAAAAATAAGGCTGGGGAAAAAAAATAAAAACGTAATTAAAATATAAGTTACTTTTTAAGGAGACTTGTAAACCATTATTTCAAGTGGTTGCTGTTTTTTCGTCGAAATCAACAAGGACCATCAAGTCATCCGGTGAGCTGGGTGGGGGAGGATGGGTTACGGTGACGTCGTAGGTGGCTTGTTAGACGTATCCGTGCTTGGATTAATCTCTGGCTCGCGGGCAAGAGATATTCGCTATAGTCGGTGGTCTAAAGGTACTCTTTCGGGGCAGCCCGCATGTCTCAGCTATAGTTGTCCTACTGGCTTTATGAGATTCAGCCCCTTTCTTGACAGGTTCTATCCACCTTGCTCTGTCCTGGGCTGTATACACACAATGAGTCAGGTTGATGCTCCGTAGGGCCGCTCCGGAAATGTGCGGGAAAACGCGAAAAGGTCAGTAAAGATGCGGAAATGTGGCCAAATACGTGGAAATGTTCATGAAGTTTTTTAAAGATGCAGAAAGCTGCAGAATTTTGAGGAAATGTCGAAAGAAGCAGAAATAATTGCATAGATGCGGAGACTTCCGGACAGGTGCAAACACGTGTGAAAATGTGCTGGAAGTTGTGTAAAGATTCGTAAATTTTTCGGATAAATCGAAAATTTAAGAAAAGATGCGGAATGAAGCGGAAATGTGCGGAAAGATGCAGAAAGGTGCCACATTTTTGCTGAAAGAAGCGGAAATGCTAAATATCCAGGACTTCATCTCAATATTTACCTCATAATTTTCAATATACACCTCGTCATTTAACTTGCACCTCACCATTTCAATATCATTATCGTTATTTCAACATCAACTTTGTAGTGCAATAGCAGCCTCGTCATTTAAACATCAACCTCATCATTTTAATATCAACATCGTCATTAAACATCAACCTCGTCATTTTAATATCCATTTTTTTCCTTTTAACATCAACAAGGTCATTTCAATATCTACATCATTATTTCAATATTTAAATTGACATTTCAACATCATTTATTTCATTTTAATATCCCCTTCGTGATTTCCTTAACCACTTAGTCAGTTCAACAGTCACCTCGAAATTTCAACATCAATTTTGTCATTTTATTAACAACGTCTTAATTTAAATATCATCGTTGTCATGTAAATATCCAACTCAAATTTTCAATATACTCATAGTGATTTCATTTTTCACATCGTCATTTCAACATCAAATTCATTTTATTATTCACCTATTAAATTTTACATCTACATTGTAATTTCAACATAAACTTTCGCAATTCATCATCGTAGTCTTCATTGAAATATCCAACTCGCTATTACTATATTATCATCCTCGTCATTTAAATATCCATCTCATTTTTTTTTTCAATATTCGCATCGCAATTTCAATATCACACTCGTCATTTTTTGAATCGATCTAATCATTTTAATATCGGACAGTCCTTTTAACATCAATATCGTCATCCGAATATTAACTCATCAATAAAATATCAAGCTGGTCTTTTAATTTCCAGCTAGTCATTCCAACATTAACTTATCCATTTAATATGTAACTAGGCATTCCAACACCAAAATCGTCTTCTCAATATCCATTTTGCCATTAAGATATCCATGTATTTATTTCAATTTCCACCTCGTCATTTCAATATCCACCTCGTCATTTCATTATCCTACTCGTCATCTCAATTTCCGCCTCGTCATTTTCAACTTCACCTTATCACTTTTATATCAACCTCATCATTTTAACATCAACTTCTTCATTTCAATATACAGCTAATTATTCCATTATCAATTTCGTCATCTCAGTATCCAACACGTGATTTAAACATCCACTTCATCATTTCAATATCCAGTTCTCCATTTTATGACATTATCTCAATTTTTACCACTTCATTTCCATATTATACACCTCGTCATTTTAACTTCCACCTCATCGATTGAAAACCCACCTCGTCATTTCAACTTTAACTTCGTCATTCAATATCGATCTCGTCCTTTCATTATTAACAAAATGACCCAACAGTATCCAAAAAATGCCAAAAAGATCCAAATATTTTCAAATATTTAAACAATTTCCAAATATATCAAAATATCTAATAATATTTTTTAAAAAAAGGAAAGATATCTGATTATTTCCTAAAATAACCATTAAATTGCAAAAATATCCAAAAAAAAAAAAAATGTCCTAAAATATCCAAATATTTCCAACAAATTCCTAAGTTAATCAAAACAATCCAAATTTGAAATGTCTACGCTGACCTTGGTCCCATTAACCAAAATTGCTATTCGGACCTGACGGATCAAGTGGGGTCCATTTTACGTTGATCAAGTGACGGTTACACAGCGGGAAAATGTCCCATTGGCCTATTTTTAGGCAATATTATGTTTTGAGATTAGTTCCCAGTATGGAATCGACTTTTTTAAATCCCAATTTAATTAAAAATATTTGTTATTATATTTATATTATCATTTTCATTTGCAACAATAATTTGAAGAGAAGACACAAACTAATATAACAAACTAAACAAAAATGTTAAGAAGCCAAGAAAGTCATGCTAACTCGACCCACTTCCAGCAAGTCTGTTGCATGAATATCTGGATGAAATAGTCCCAAACATTACTTGTATCATAAATCAGTCCTTGACAACTGATATTGTTCATGATCTTTTAAAGAGTCGATTGTAATGCCAATGTTAAAGAAAGCTAACCTTGACCAAAATGTGATGGAAAATTATCGCCCCGACTCAAATCTACCATTTCTATACAAATTCCTAGAAAGTTAGTTCGCCGCCTATTCCTGGATCACCTCGTTCAGTGTGACCTCTTTGAACCTTTCCAGGCAGCATACAGGGCGCATCACTCTAATGCAACAGCTCTGTTGCGCGTCGTAGACGACCTTCTGTCGTCTTTTGATGAGGGCCAGGTATCCATTTTGTCTTTACTCGATTTATCAGCAGCATTCGATACGCTTGAACCAATCATACTTCTTCAGCGTCTGCAAAAAACGTTCGGTCTCACCGATACCGTCCTGAGATGGTTTTACTCGTATATAACAAATCGAGTCCAGTCAGTTATTTTAGACGGCTTGAACTCCAAGCCATCTATAATTGCATTCGGAGTACCCCATGGCCTCGTCCTAGGCCCGATACTTTTCACAATGTACGTTCAGCCACTGATCAAGCAGTTTGACATGCTTTAACACATGTTTGCGGTCGATACACATCTTCGTCAATCCCTGCTTCTCTCTCTCTGTTTCCTTAACTTCTTAGTATGAAACAGAAGACAGTCGAGTCAGTTAAGCACTGGATGACCATAAACATGCCGAAATAGAATGATGAAAAGACTGAGCTGATCCCCATTGCCATTGCTCAGAAACAAAAATCTGTAAAAAACACATCACTTACTCTCTAAGGTATACAGATTGAATTTGCTAAAACAGTGAGAGTCCTGGGTGTCTACATAGACAGAACACTAACTATGGAAAATCACATTAACATGCTTTGCAGGGCAATTTTTCTAGAGCTGAGCAGAATTAGTCATATCAGACCCTTTTTTAACGTTCGATGCATCAAAGAGGCTGATGTCTGCATTTGTGCTATCACGCATGGACTACTGCAATGCTCTCATGGTGGGTCTCCCAGCTAAGCTCTTGGATAAAACTCAAATAGCACAGAATAATGCGGCTCGCTTTGTTCTTCGCAATCGCAAATTCTTTCATGCTAAAACACTTCTGAGAGAGTTGCATTGGGTTCCGGTGCGTGCTCGCATAGAGTACAAAATTGCAACTTTGTACTAACGCTGCTTACATGACCTGGCACCGTCCTATCTCATGACGCCTTATGTACCCACTAAACAGCTCCGCTCAAACGATTGTGGCAAAATATCGAAGCCGCGTTTTCGCCTTGAGACTTACAGAAAGCGCACTTTTTCATTTGCTGGCCCAACAATTTGGAAAGTCCTTCCTGTTGTTCTCAGAAACAGCCAGACACTGGAGTCCTTTAAAACTGATTTAAAACACATCTATTTCGCAAACACCTTCTGGGGTAATGCTATCTCCAAATCTTTTTCCAGGTAATGCATATTGGCTTGTGTTGCTTATGGTTGAAATGGGATGAAAGACTTTAACTTTGTTTGATCGTATGTAATTTTATATTGTTTCGTCTTTTTTAAATATGGTCAATTTTATATTCTTTTTATTACTCTTTTTAATATAGTTGACTTTGTACCGCACTTCGAACTTTTGGGGATGAAGCGCGTTTTTCATATGAACTTTATTATTATTATTATAATTAAAAATGAGCAATAAATATTCCTACATGAGTAAATGCATATTGACATAACTTAGTATACATACACGTGGTTATCCATATTCAAATACCAAAGGTTACTGAACTCATAACATCGATCCCTCTGGGGTCGGAGGCCAAATTTTATTGTTTCCTTTTTTAGCTGTAGAAATATCAATAGGCTTAGACAACACAATAGTTTCTTTGTGAATTAGTGGATATAGGCCTAGCGTGGTAGCAATACACTTTATTGCCCGAATTGAAATTTCGAAGGATTTAAAACTTAAGGATATCCAACCTAGAATATGTCAGAAAGTTCGATAACTTCAAAAAGCTATACTTGTGGAACTTTTAAACCGATTTTAATGTGATAAATTTTAAATTTAATTCTTTAAATTATCTGGGGGAAAACTGAATGGGTAAACTTTGTAATAATTAATTTAGTTGTATAATTTTTTGTGTTCCAAAAATAATTACTTAGAATGTTATTGTTTACTTGCTTTCATGAGGTTATTAAATTTTATCTAGAATGTTACATAAATTTCTATATATTGTACCGGGTTATTATAGGGATATAAAAGCTTATAGTAATATTAGAAAGATCCAGCAGTAAAATGAACCCAACGGTAACGCGATCCAATCGGGCAACGGGATTGGGATTGGGATCTCATAAGGAAATGATATCCTATCAGAGAAGAGGATCCTACCTTTAACAAGACATTACAGGGTTTGGGATCCCACTCGGATCGGAATCTTATCGGAAAACTGAAACCTACCGAGATCGGCACCCCACGACTTTTTGGAAGTACCTGTCTGCGTGAATAGATCTTTTCCACAATGCACTTTACAAGTCAAAGTTCGGGGCAGAACTTATTGATCAGGATCTTCAAGCTATACTGAGAGTCTTAGCTGCTTCCTCACTTAAGCCAAAGATGCTCAGCAGTGTAAAATAAAGCGCTGCCAGGTCTCTGACATCTCTGAGTAGTTGGAAGAAATTGGAAGTAGTTGGAATATTTCTTGAGAACCCTTAATGTTTTTATTTTTATTTATAAAGGTTGAGGAGATTGTAACAGTTGCAATCGCTTTTTTGTTGAATACTTGATGCGGCAAACTCTCACTCAGACATTACCTCCTGAGGCCCCCCTAATGATCTGAGTTTGAGACCCTTGATATAATAAAGACTTTGGATTTTACCATTATAATATAAAAGTAATTTAAATTGCTTTACAATGTTTAACAAAATAGTATGGTAGGGGCAATTTTGGCGAAAATTTGGGGGGGGGGGAAATTAATGCAAAATAGACTATTGAGTGCCGTTTGCTTTTATAATATAATTACACCATAGAACATTTAGCTACATAAATGTGTGTTCCTCTAATTGGCACCTAAATATATGTTATTAAGGATATAAAAAATATCACCGCCATGTATCGCTGTTTTCGTCACACTTATGCTTTGTGTTTTCATTAATAGCTTGCAAGATATCACCTTAAATATATTGAACCTAGTAACAACACACAAGTCTTGCCGTGCTGGTGGCCTAATTATTTCTTTTGGAGACCACCCTCCCTTACCCCCATTGTAGGTGAACATTACTTTTTTATACAGGGTTAATTGAAATTGTTGTTCTGATCAGGTTCTGACAAATCGCTTTTTTTCCTTGAAGGTCGATTCATTTTTTTTAAAAGATCGTTTAGTTTGTTTTTAAAGATCGGTTAATTTTTTCATAATAATCGCATATTTTGTTGTAACAGATCGTGTTGTTTGTTGCTAATGATCGGTGAATTTGTTCATAAAGATCGCTTAGTTCATTCGAAAAGATCGCTATGTTAATCTTAAAGATCGCTTAACTTGTCTTAAATTTCGATTAGTTTGTTCTTAAAGATCTCTTAGTTTCTTGTTAAAGATCGTTTAGTTTTTTTGTTAATGATCGCTTAACTTGTTCTTAAAGTTTGCTTAGTATTTTCTTAAAGATGTCTTAGTTTCTTGTTAAAGATTGTTTAGTTTTTTGTTAATGATCGCTTTATTTGTTCTTAAAGATCAGATAGTTTGTTCATAAAGATCGCTTAGTTTGTTTATAACGATCGTTCAGTTTTTTGTTAATTATCGCTTTATAACTTCATAAGGCTCGGTTAATTTTTTCATAAAGATCGCTTAGTTTGCTGTTAAAGATAGTTCAGTTTTTTGTTCATGATCGCATAGTTTTTGTTTTAAGATCTTTTAGTTTATTCTTAAAGATCATTTAGTTTGTTAAAATAATATCGCTTTTTTTCTTGAAGATCGCTTAGTTTTTGTTATTAAAAACTCTTTTAGTATGTTCTTAAATATCGCTTTGTTGTTCTTATTCAAAATTTATTTGTTTTTATAGATCTTTTAGTTTGTTATTAAAAATTGTTTAGTTTGTTCTTAAAGATAAATTAATTTGTTGTTGAAGATCTCTTAGTTTTTTTCATAAAGATCGCTTACCTTGTTCTTAAAGATCTTATAGTTTTTTCCTTAAGAACATTTAGTTTTCTGTGAAAGATCGTTTAGTTTACCTTTATTAATCATTTAGTTTACTATGAAAGATAATTTGTTTTGTTCTTAAAGATCGTTTAGTTTGTTCTTTAAGATCGTTTAGTTTTTTTTTAAAGATCACTTAGATTGTTTTTAAAGATCACTTAGTTTTTTTTTAAAGATCGTTTAGTTTGTTCTTAAATTTCGCTAAGTTTGTTGATTAATATCGTTTAGTTTGTTCCCAAAGATCGTTTAATTTGTTTTTAAATATCGCTTAATTTGTTGTTAATTATCGCTTTCGCTGAGTATTAGACGACCGAAATTCTGTTTCACTTTCTGCCAGATGGCCCAAAGTCTAAATCAATTTAGGATGAAACCGAAAAAAACCGAAAGTCATATTTAATCTTTCAAACGAAACCGAAATTAAGCAGAAAGTTAACTTTTCAGTTTCGGCAGAAACCAGAACTTGGCCGAAAGTGATAAAATGGCTACTTTCGGCGCCGAAGCCGAAGCCAAAATTCGTTCGGTCTCTACCACAAGTATCAGGGTCTGATAGCAAACGGGATCAATCCGGTAACGGGATCCCATCGCTATCGTTATCCCACTGCTATCGAGATACCAACGATATCGGAATTCCGACAGGATTTGGGTCATACCGGAATCGAAATCAAGAGGGATCAAAATCTTACTTGAACTGGTATACTAATGGCAGCGGGATACAAGCGAGATTGCCAGCCCACGTGGTTTGAATTTTTGTTTAATTATCAAAATACAGTATATATTTTGGAACTAATCCGTGACATTTGAAAACTGACTCTGTGGCAACAAATAACATTGTGGCTAACGACGGCGTCGATGAAAGTGTTGATTGTACGATAAAATCTTGAAAATTAAAAGAAAAAAAAAGCCCAAAACGAAACAAAGAAAAATCGTCTCGTCATTCAAGTTACCCTCCGTTACTTGTGATCACGATACAAAGTTCTGCAAGGTGAGTTACCGGTAACTTTATTAAATAAAAACTAAAGTTCAATCTACATTATCATTGTAAATCAGAAGTGTTAAGGAGATTAAAATAAAAATTTTGCTTTACAGAGTTAGCTGTGTTATTTACTATACATTCAATCTTTCACTTGCAGAGCAAGCCATTATAGAAGGAAAGCTGCTCAAGGACAGAGATATTTGACCTCTGATTTGCATGTCAATAAGAAGCATCGACTTGTCCTCGAACGAAACCAAACTGCTATTGAAGATGCTACACACTCTAAATAAGACACTTCATTATGTTCAATTTTGTTGTTGTTCTAAATTCAAATAAAATGATTTCTGAATTGAACATTATCTTGTTTACTATTTTTTAGAATTGAGATTTATAAAAACAAATCATGAAGACTTATAGCACTCTAAACTTTACCCTATTACAGGTGACTTTCCAGCATTTATAATGCTGTTCTGTTAAAATATATCAATAAAAACATTAATCATACCAAATTATAAAATGTATATGACACAATTTTATTTTATTTTGTTATGTAAGTGGTTTGTAATCTTTAAACAACTTGAATTATTTTCTACTGGGGATAATGTTAAATTATCAAAATGGATACATAGCATTTTTTTCACTAATTTATATTTGGATACACAGCCTTTGAAAAAAAAAAGAAATTGTACCAGGTAAATAAATACATTGTATTTACTTACATTTCAATTTTCATCTTAATCTAACTTATATTTTAAATGCATACCTAAATTAACACTTACTTTTCAAAAAACTTGAGCCATCCTTGTGTAACAAAAAAGTCGAATATCTCGAAACGCCAAAAATAGTGAAACAGCATTTTGAAAATCGACCCTTAAATAACAAATGTTATGCAGCTCACAATCAAAATATTTACAAATATCGGTTTTACTCTAGCTAGTGTCCAAACTATATGACGACACAAGTATTTAAATGTTACTAGCAAT
Organism: Lymnaea stagnalis; assembly: GCA_964033795.1. NCBI lineage: Eukaryota > Metazoa > Mollusca > Gastropoda > Lymnaeidae > Lymnaea > Lymnaea stagnalis. Next base: position 80,560 of record CAXITT010000160.1, on the reverse strand, counting down.
GATAACAATAACAATTATTTATTTGCGATTTAATTTATTTAAACGACATTAAAAGGAAAGAAAATGTGTTTTGTTCTTTTTAGAGTTGTTAAATAGCTTGTTTTAAAGAAATAACAAATAGAATCTTATACAACAAAACGTTTTTGAAATTTGGCGCAGACTAAAATCTAATTTATCGCTATGGTGTAAAACGATGGGACGATATGGGCACTTCGCAGGCATACTTAAGTTTAAAATAAGTATAAAGACAGGATACATCATACATGAGATTATATCCTTTCAAAATGCAGAGGCAGTCTTCCCTTTCCTTAAAATTATTCGGCTCTCCTTTTTGCCAGAGGATATAGGGCATCGGTTTCTGGTTTGTGTGATGCACCCAAATCCCTTCTTGGTACTTGTCAGTTCCAGATATCAGTATCCCATCTAAAGAACTAGAACGTTCTATAAAACTTTTGACCACCTTATACTCATCAAAATTGTTCACCTCGAGGAGATCTCCACAGACCGACCTACACACACTTTGAGCCTCCATATCGCTGGTGTAATAGTCTTTGGAGATGTAAGCCACAGTTCCAGAGAGATAAAGCGTTCCATAGAATGTTTTCTTCACTACTGATGTATTTTGTTCACACGCTGAAGATGTAGATAGAAAATGATTATGATTTACTTTGAACATGTTGAAATATGTGATAAAAAGTTTAATTCAGATCAAAACCCTGACCGAAAATAGACCTTGACCAATAAAAAAAAACAACTTTTCACCATTAAATTACCATTCAAATAAATCTTGTCTAATAATAAAGTTCTTTTATTTGTCAATTATTCTTTATGTGTAGATATTTAAAATTATGTCAGTATTCAACAGAGTTGTTGGTTGTCAACTGAGGTGATTGTGGTCAATTGAGGTCATTGTAGTCAACTGAGGTGTTTGAAGTCTACTGAGTTGTTTCTAGTCAGCTAAACTCTTTGAGACCAAAATGAGGTGTTTGTAGTGTTTTGAAATGTTTGAGACCAAAATGAGGTTTTGTAGAAAGCTGGGGTGTTGTTGTCAACTAAGTTGTTTTGTGATCAACAAAGGTGTTTGTAATCATTTTAGGTGTTTGTAGTCAACTTATTTTTTGTGGTCAAATGCTGTGTTTGTAGTCCACTGAAGCGTTTGTGGTCAAAGGAAGTGTTTGTGGTCAAATTGAGGAGTTTAAAGTAAACTGAGGTGTTTGTCAACCTATTGTTACCGTTTTCATCTTCATATTTAGCTGAATATAGATAAAGTGTCATAAATTATTTGGTGCAGCAAACAAAAAAAGAAAAAAAATGGGCTGAATATAACACAAGGGGAAGACTTGAGGATGCCACTAACTAAATTTAAACCTAACATAAAATGTCATACAAGCAAGCACCAAGCACAAATCTCTCACTAACTTTAAACAATAAATAATTACTAATAAAATAATATAGAAAAATCGTTCATTAATTTTACTTCGGGTTGGAATGTCAATTCTCCATATATTATTTGAAAATTAAATTACTATGATTCCGCACCAATTTCCTAGTGATCTTTTCCTTAAACCTAGCATTAAAGTTTCTTCCGTGAACAAACTTATTTTTGAATATTAATAAGTATGTATATGATACATTGAAGGCATACAAATTTTAGAAAGGTAGGCAATTCGATGAGATCCGGGAATTTCCGAATACCGGATATTGTGATTTCATAATCAAAATGGCGACCTCCACTTTTTAGTTTATCGAGAGCCTTGTTGTTTACAATTTTTTTTAACTATAGCCCAGCAAGCAAATTCGATTGACACGCACAACTTTGAGTAGACATGTTGTTTTATGATTTGACACATTTGTTCTAAAAAATATTTGAGGTCTTAACTTTGAAAATTGAAGGTAAAAGAATGCTTATTGTACTAATTTTTTCTTTTCTTTTTTTTTTTTTTTTTGAAAGGTTTTTTTTCTTAAATAAAAAGAAAAAAAAAGTTTTTGAAAAAATGACTTAAAGAAAATAAAATAGGGGTCACTTTTTTAAAAGATTTAACTTTGAAAATTGAAGGTAAAAGAATGCTTATTGTACTAATTTTTTCTTTTCTTTTTTTTTTTTTTTGAAAGGTTGTTTTTCTTAAATAAAAAAAAAAAAAAAGTTTGTGAAAAACTGACTTACAGAAAATAAAGTAGGGTCCACTTTTTTCAAAGATATATTACAAGCCTTATAGTTGGAGATACAGGGTATTCTGTTATCAGACTAAATGTAACCTAAACCTTGTCTTATTGACACCTTGCCATTTTTTTTACATTGTCGTTTTGTCACATTGTCGTTTTGTCTTTCTGTTCTTTTGTGACCCTTTTCGTTTTGTAACCTTGTAGTTTTGTAAACTTGTCGTTTTGTCACATTGTCGTTTTGCAACCTTGTCGTTTTGTCATCTTGTCGTTTTGTAGCCTTGTCGTTTTATAACGTGGTCGTTTTGTAACCTGGTCGTTTTGTAAACTTGTCGTTTTGTAACGTTGACGTTTTGTCACGTTGTCATTTTGTCACGTTGTCGTTTTGTAACCTTGTCGTTTTGTAACCTTTTCGTTTTGTCATCTGGTCGATTGTCACCTTGTCGTTTTGTCACTTTGTTGTTTTGTCACCTTGTTGTTTTGTCACGTTGTCGTTTTATCACTTTGTCGTTTTGTCAACTTGTCGTTTTGTCATCTGGTCGATTGTCACCTTGTCATTTTGTCACCTTGTCGTTTTGTCACGTTGTCGTTTTGTCACTTTGTCGTTTTGTCACGTTGTCGTTTTGTCATTTTGTCGTTTTGTAGACTTGTCGTTTTATAACGTGGTCGTTTTGTAACCTGGTCGTTTTGTAAAATTGTCGTTTTATCACCTTGTCGTTTTGTAAGCTTTGCGCTTTGTAACCTTGTCGTTTTGTCACCTTTTAGTTTTGTAACCTTGTCGTTTTGTTACTTGGTCGTTTTGTAACTTGTCCTCTTGTCGTTTTGTCACAATATCGTTTTATCACCTTGTCGTTTTGTAGCCTTGTTGTCTTGTCGTTTTGTAGCGTTGTCGTTTTGTCACGTTGTCATTTTGTCACTTTGTCGTTTTGTCACCTTGTCGTTTTGTGACTTTATCGTCTTGTCTTTTTGTCACATGTCGTTTGTCCTTTTTCGTTTTGTCTTTTGTCGTTTTGTCTTGTTGCTGAAGGGCGCCTATACTTGAATCAGAACAATTCCAATAGATGGTTACAATTGTCGACCCAGAATCTTAAAGTTATGCTGCCTATGGTTACGAAATTTCACCGACTGCAGTCTTGTGCACCAGTAACTTCTTTAGACCAATATTAACTTTCAACATATTATCTAGCAGAGTTTGCATGCGCTATGAAATATTATGCGACACAATTATTTTGGTAGCGAAAGTTGATGCTTGTTTCGTCACAGAGCCATGGTGATCAGATCCTTTGAAAGAAGTTTATATCACACAATGAACCTTTACATGAGATACAGGTTGCAATGACCAGCCATATAGTTTACGGAAAATTTATCTGAGATACAGGTGAGCAAAACAAGCCATATCGATTATGCCACATTTACATGAGATACAGTTGCAATGACAAGCCATATAGTTCAAGGCACGATTACATGAGATACAGGTGAGCAAAACAAGCCATATCGATTAAGCCACTTAACATGAGATACAGTTGCAATGACCAGCTATATAGTGCAAGGAACATTTTGGGACCAAGCCGTGTGGACGCAGTCGTTGCAACACGAACCCTTTTGTCGTCCAGACTAAACGCATACGTTTCCCCAAGGGCAGTTTTCAGATACGCGACAATTTCCTCTGTACAAGCAGCAACGTTATCTACGCCATTGTCTGCACCCGCTGTCAGATGACATACATAGGGGAGACTGGACGCCGTCTCTCGGACAGGTGTACCGAACACCTCCGAAACATTACACAAGATAAACAGTGTCCCGTCTCCAAACACTTCAATAGTAGCGACCACCGGGGCAAGGCGGACTTTTCAATAAGTGCGATTGTGGCTAGCACTAACACCGCCAGCCGGGTCAATTTGGAACACAGACTTATCCTGACTTACGGCACTTTGACGCCAGATGGGATTAATGTTATGTCTCTGTTCACAGCTTGACCCTAGCTCCGCCCCTCCACGTTCTGACCTATCACAGTGAACTTTTTTCTCCCCCCTTTTTTTCGCCGCTGCTTATTTAAACTCTCACTCATTTTCCTTCTGCCACACTTCTATTGCTGCCCACAGATACTACTTACCAGCTAAGTGCTATTTCTTATTTTTATAACGTTTTTTCTGTTGTTTTGTTCGCTGACGAAGGCTTTCTGCCGACACGTTCGCTGTTTTGTTGCGATTAATTTTTCAGGTTTAACCATACTCTGTTTTACTCATTTTACAAGGAACATTTATCTGAGATGCAGGTGAGCAAAACAAGCCATATCGATTATGCCACATTTACATGAGATACAGGTTGCAATGACCAGCCAAATAGTGTAAGGAACATTTATCTGAGATACAGGTGAGCAAAACAAGCAATATCAATTAAGCCACATTTACATGAGATATAGCTTTGTATGACCAATCATAGTGTTAAAGGCACCTTTACATAAGATACAAGTGAGCATGACCATCCATATCGATCATTTAAAATTTACTTGAGATACTGCTTGGAATGGCAAGCCCAATCGTTAAAGACTTATTGAAAAGTCCGCCTTGCCCTGGTGGTCGCTACTATTGAAGTGTTTGGAGACGGGACACTGTTTATCTTGTGTAATGTTTCGGAGGTTTTCGGTACACCTGTCCGAGAGACGGCGTCCAGTCTCCCCTATGTATGTAATAAGTGCGATTGTGGCAAGCACGAACACTGCCAGCCGGGTAATTTTGGAACACAGACTTATCCTGACTTACGGCACTTTGACGCCGGATTGGATTAATGATATGTCTCTCTTCACAGCTTGACCCTAGCTCCGCCCCTCCACGTTCTGACCTATCACAGTGAACATTTTTCTTCCCCTTCCCCTTTTTTTCGCCACTGCTTATTTAAACTCTCACTTACTTTCCTTCTGCCACACTTCTATTGCTGCCCACAGTTACTACTTACCAGCTAAGTGATATTTCTTATTTTTATTTTTATACCGTTTTTTCTGTTGTTTTGTTCGCTGACGAAGGCTTTCTGCTGACACGTTCGCTGTTTTGTTGCGTTTATTTTTTCAGGTTTAACCCTACTCTGTTTTACTCATTTTTTGTTGTACTAACCTGATTGCAGTCTCTCCCCTTATTACCCCTTGTAATATCCAGCCAAATTGTTCCAGGACATTTACATGAGACACAGGTTGGTGTGACCAACCATATCATTTAACGCACCTTTAAATTTGATACAGATGAGAGTGTCCAGCCATATCGATCAAGGCACCTTAAAATGAAAAACAGATTTGAATGACCAGCCATATCGTTCAAGACATCTTTAAATGAGATACAGGTGAGCTTGTCAAGCCATATCGTCTAAGGCACCGTTACATGAGATTAAGCTTTGAATGACCATCATATCGTTCTTAGGAACTATACATGAGATACATGTTGGAAAAACAAGCCACATCTTTCAAGGCATATTTAAATGATAAAAAGAGAAGAGTGATCAAATATACTATTTAGGGACATTTACATTAAATACAGTTTGGAGTGACCAGGCATATTTTAAAGGCACCTTAACATTAGATACAGGCTGGTATGACCAGCCATATCGTTCAAATCACCTTAACGTGTGATACAGGCTAAAATGACGAGTCATATTGTTGAATTATAAAATGAGTAAAACAAAGTAAGGTTAAAAAAGAAAGTGAAACAAAAAAAAAACGAAGGTTTTGGCAGGAAGCCTCCATCGGTGAACAAAACAACAGCAAAAATACATTTATTTTTAACTAAAAAAAGAGAAACTAGCTTGGCAGTAATATCGCTGGCAGCAAATGGATTGTGACAGATAGTAAGAACGTGAGAAATTAAATAGGAAAGTGGGAAAGAAAAGTTTAGAATTAAGTTCACTGCAATAGGTCGGTTCTTGGAGGAGCGGAGCTAGGTTCAAGCTGTGAAAAAAGACATTAACTTCATACCATTTTGTGTGAATGTGCCTTAGATCAGGATAAGCTTGTGACACTTCACTAAACAATTCAATAATACAGAGCCCCAGGGCAAGACGGAATTTTCACTAAGTGCTGTGGTTGTAAACACGAACACACTCTGCCGGGTGAATTTAAAACACAAGTTTATTACCCTTTACATGAGATAAGACAAGCCATATCGTTTAAGGCTTTTTACATGAGATACAGATTGGCGTGTCCAGCCATATCGTTCCATACATCTTTACATGAGATACAGGTTGGAATAAACATCCATATTGTTCAAGGCATCTTTACGTGAGATACAGGTTAAAGTGACCAGCCATATCGTTCCATACATCTTTACATGAGATACAGGTTGGAATCAACATCAATATTGTTCAAGGCATCTTTACATGAGATACAGGTTAAAGTGACCAGCCATATCGTTGAAGGAATATTCACATGATATGCATGTTGGTATGAACAGCCATACCACTCGAGAATTGATTGTCATCGCATTGAACAAAACGTTAGGACCAATAATTTACGTCGCACTGTGGTGTATATTTGTTTTTTAAGAAATACACCACATTGTGCAAAATGGCATTGAGAGTAAAAGATCAATGAATTTAGCTGTGAAATCCCGAAAAGAAATGTGTACCCAGAAAACCAAATAAATAGAAGTCTGCAGCATACGTTGATTAGGTATATGTTTGAGGATTTCTGTGGGCCGTAAGAATGTTTTCTACAACAAAGCTTGCACGCTTCAAGCAGTTACATTGCTGAGTGATTCATATTACTTTTGTTCCCACGCTATGCCTAGCACCTTAAATGTTTAATACCCTACATTATTTATGTACATTGCATAAAAAAGACTTCGCTGCTGCGATTGAGCTAAAGGCATTTCGAATAACAACATACTAAGGTCTTTAGATTTAACCTTGTACTATGAAACATCAACAATAAAGGTTTTGAGATTCCACCCTGTACTATAAAAATTCAACAATTAAAGTCTCGAGATTCAACGTTGTACTATAAAACATCAATGTTGGTTAATTTTTTTTTTAAAACGACTATGCTATTTTTAATTCGTCACATACTCAGGTAATTTGTAATATATCGTGATCAAAATTTTCTGTGCAAAACTGTTTTAAATGAATAAGTTTGGTCACATCTGATTAGCGTCATTTAGTTTCGAAATTTCATGTGTGTTTGACTATTGATGACATGAAATTTTTGAATGTACATCAATTGACATAACTATAATAGCATTTTGATTGATGATATATTATTGAGTTATGCTGCTGAACAGTCCTGAAATGCTGTCTGATGTTTAACACACTTGTAAAACCTGCCCCCCACAGAATAGATGATTGACTAATGTCGCTGAACTGTACTTACATTTTGTCTGAAGCCTAACAGCTAATTAACCCCATAATAGATTAATGTTGGTGAACAGAACTGACGTGATGAATTATGATATGTGAATAACTAACAAACTACTTACCCCTTTCCCTCCTCTTAGTGCAAATGCTGATTAATGTCACTGAACGGTACTAACATCTTGTCTCATGTGAGTCACTAACAAAGTACTTCCCCCCCCCATTTTTCCCCCAAATAAATGATTAATTAATGTCGCCTAACAGTACTGACATGTTCTTTAATGGCATATAGTAAGTCACTAACAAACTACTCACCCTCTACAACAAATAATTGATTATTGTCGCTGAACAGTACTGACATGTTCTCTAATGACATATACAAAGTATCTAACAAACTACTCACCCACTAGAACAAATAATTGGTTAATGTCGCTGAACGGTACTGACATGTGTAGTGGCATGTAATAACAAACTACTTACCCCCATGAACAGATGATTGAAGATTAAGCAAGATACAGACGACGAGAAAGACATGCATCTTAGCTCTGTCACTTGATGTCTTGTAGAGAAAAGATTGATGGCCTCTTTATGTCGTTCGTTAGCAGTATCAGTGACAATCTTAACCTTTATATAACAATATTTTCATTTGAAATTAATAAATCTACAGCTTATGCCTGATTAATATAAATCCATGGGAAAAAGAGATTTAGTAAAAATCTCGGTCTTATAGAAACAGATTCAATAGCTTTTTTTTTAAAGAAATGGATTTAGAGAAACTGATTTTAAGACTGAAATAGCTCAATTATTTCATAGCCGCGAAGTTCAAAATCATATTGTATGTTAAGGCTAAGTTAATGCATTGTCATTATTAATGTAAAACACACAGAGCAGTTTGTTAGAAAATGTCAGCTGCACTGCTGCTTAATCATCGAAAGGCTTGATTCTACATGCATAAGACTAATGATCTAAAGAGAAAAGTATGTACAATACATTAAATTATGGAGGGCAAAGAAATGTGTATCCTCGGTGTATTTTGCATATATAAAAGATGTAAAGAAAAGTAAAACAGTTCAATAATATCGTCAGTGCTAAAAGCTAGAAGACAACACAGAGAAGACACAAACTCAAAAAGCCACGAGAAAATGTCTCTTAGATACCAAACAAAGAAGACTCAGATATTCATTTGAGAAGGATTCTACTTCATTTTGGTGGGCTTTTACAGTTGCTGGACCTTTTGTAAGCTTTTTGTAATCATATGGTTCCTCTCGTTGGATGCGACATTGTGAATTATGCTTATTCTCTGCTTAGTTTTAATTACATAAGTATGAATAATATTTTCATTGATTACCTTGATCAGCAATTAAGAAAATCTAAATCAGTTTTCATCTTAGATAAACTATGTATTTGTATGGCTTAATTAAATTGGCGACCTGTCCATTAGCAACGTTGTTGATGCTAATCCGAAGCTTATTTCAAACATCTCATTGTACATAATTTTGGGTAATTAATATGTATATGAAAATGTTATTTGAAAAGTACATAGAATTGTCACAGGCGGGCAGTTCTAAATTTTATTTACCAGGCATTTCTAAATATGTTGTTTGACCCTATCTCCTACAAATGTTTAAGTCCGTTGTTACGCACTGCCATCTATTGTGAGAATTTAATCTCCTATTTTAAATTTATGGGTCGTTCAAACTGTGCCTAATAAAGGACGACACCATAGAGAAATACAATAATAAAATACGACAAGCAAAAACAGTTGACAATTATAATTAATGAGATTTAATTTATTTATAATACAATTACCAAACAAAAGAAATATAATTACAGTGGAAATCCGCTATAACGTGATCGTAGCATGGCTCCCGAAATTTGAACATCATTTACTCAATATGGCCTTAGTTCTTTGAACATTTTATCCATTGCTTGGAAAGCCATTTTTAAAGCGAAAAATATCACAACTGTTTGAACTGTTCAAAATATCGTAGAAAATGAGCCGCTTAACGCACCATGTTCAAACTAGTATTAAAATTAATGCCGACAACGAGGCTTTCTTCCGGTAGAATTATAAATAGTAATACGTTAGGAAAAAAGTGAAATATTGTAAAAACAACGCATTAACGCAACTCCGCTTTTAACGCGATCCGATTTGATGGACATCGATCATCGCGTTATAGCGGGGTTCTACTGTACATAGCTAAAAACATGATCAGACGAATATAAAACACATAGCCCTAGTCTTTGTATAAAAACATGATCAAAGCAACATAAATCATACAGCTCCAGTGTTTGTATAAAAACATGATCAGAGCAACATAAACCATACGGCCCCAGTGTTTTTATAAAAACATGATCAGAGCAACATAAACCATACGGCCCCAGTGTTTGTATAAAAACATGATCAGAGCAACATAAACCATACGGCCCCAGTGTTTGTATAAAAACATGATCAGAGCAACATAAACCATACGGCCCCAGTGTTTGTATAAAAACATGATCAGAGCAACATAAACCATACGGCCCCAGTGTTTGTATAAAAACATGATCAGAGCAACATAAACCATACAGCCCCAGTGTATGTATAAAAACATGATCAATGCAACATAAAACATACAGCCCCAGTGTTTGTATAAAAACATAATCAAAGCAACATAAACCATTCAGCCCCAGTGTTTGTATAAAAACATGATCAAAGCAACATAAACCATACGGCCCCAGTGTTTGTATAAAAACATGATCAAAGCAACATAAACCATACAGCCCCAGTGTTTGTATAAAAACATGATCAAAGCAACATAAACCATACGGCCCCAGTGTTTGTATAAAAACATGATCAGAGCAACATAAACCATAATCCCCTGGCTTTGAATAAAAGCGTGCCTATTATTTTCTCACCTATATTTGAAGCGAAATGTAAGCTACATATCAGGAGAAGGATGAAAAGAATGTATATAAATATTTGTTTTACCATTCATTTTTAGTGTAATATGGAATATGTACTTGTTAAAAAAAGGAACATAACATTTGAATTTAAAGGCTGTTTAAATTTTAGCTTTTTTTTTTTATTGAAAAGATTTTAGATTAACCTTTACTGCAATCACTTAATTTTAAAAAGCTTATCAGTAGTTTAATATAAAAAAAGCATTACTTTATCATCTTATGTATGATTATTATTCCTCCCTTAATATTCACACATATTACAGATTATTAGTTAAACAATGCACGAAAAATGTGTTTGTGATATTTAGTTATTTGTAAAATATCTAAATATATTACATTTCCTGCAATCTTTATTTGTTAGTAGAAAAGAGTTTTTTTTAAAACATTATTATTTTTCTGATATAACAAAGAGAATGCAGTTGAAAAACAAATTTAAATAATGAAAGATTCATTATGAAATTGCGTTTGGAAGCATCCTATCTTTTCAAAGTACTTTAGGCAGTCGTTGTTGCAGTCTATGTTTAACTATATAACTAAGATATATTTAACACGACCGACACGTTTTTATAGACATGCTCAAGTTTCACGTTGACAGCATAGAGATGGGAATAGGTTTCATTAATGGCGATTATTTTAAGTTACATAAATATATATAGTAGTATATTCATTAGAAAATAAGTTGTTTTTTATACAAACCTATGCTACCACGAATCTTAAATTGTGTGTGCTTTCAGACAGAATGCCGCTTGCTGAAATGATATTTTATAAAGAAAATGTGTTCAATAGATTGCCTGGGATGATGCGTTTAATCGATATCAAAGTTGAATAGACGTTAAGATTTCTACGCATTTATGAGAACGATTTGGTGTTTCAGTTGTATTTGTACAAAGGGACTGATGATAAGCAATTCAGAGACTACACGAATAGAATTCACAGGTATAACATATTGAAAAAAAATTGATCGTCCAGTGTTGGCTCATATCTTTGCACCAGTAAACGCCAATAAAAATGCATTTCAAATACACAAGTCATCCAAAAAATGTCTGTGTTAACAGACTTCAATTGTTCCCTTTGTAGTTGGCTAGATTTAAACAAGATTGAACTAATATATTTTTATGTCTAGCTATGTTTTTTACTTTTTGTTTCTATTGTAATTTGTATTGCAGATGCTTTTAAGAAAATACATAAAATAACAATGTAGCCCAGCCTGATACCATCGAGATCATGAGTCATAGCACCCAGCCGCTCTCGATTCACATGCCGTATATTCGCATGGTGGGTATCCACATGCTGGTTCTTTATATGCTTGGGATTCATATGCTGTATATTAACATGTTGGATATTGACATGCTGGGTATTCACATGCTGCTATTCACAAGCTGTAAATTCACATGCTGGGTATTTACAAGCTCGTTATCTACATGATTGGTATTCACATGCTGTATATTAAAATATTGGATATTCACATACTGGGTATTCACATGCTGGTTATTTACATGCTTAGTATTCACGTGCTATATATTAACATATTGGATATCCACATGCTGGTTATTCACACGCTTTTTATTTATATGATGTATATTCACATGTGTTATATTTACATGTGTTATATTTACATGCAGGGTACTCACATGTTGTATAACTATATTTACTCCGTTTATTGATCTCCGATACGCTGATAAGATTAAGTACTTGAAAAACTTAGATTTTTTGTAGATGGTAATCATGCCCTAAGTTAATATTTACTTTCCAAATAAGAACAAATTGACACAAAAATAAGAGTCGATTACAAACATAGGAGTCCATATGATATCTGGGGACGTCTCCCTGTAGAATCTGTGTTTTCAATCTGAATAAAATTGGAAGGGGAAGTGGTGGTGAGACTATTTCGCAGCTATAAATGCAGTTAAGCGCATTATATGTTAACTATTTTTTTTTTAAAATGTAATAATATATATAAAATTTTTAAAAAAAAATTCAAATAAGTCTCTGCCAATGAATTTGTGAGTCATAGGTGCTTGTATAAAAGAGGCTGCATAAATGAGTAGAATGATTGCTGTACATTAAGGAGAAATAGCTTTACGGGCCATTTATAGAGCGAAACAAAATCATCCTTTAAACAGAACAAAGATTAAATGGCACACATTGTTTCAGAAAACAACAAAGACAATGTAATATATATATATATATATTTATGATTCTTTTTCAGACAGCTCTTTTGAGGTTAGCGAACACGGAACCTTACAGAATAGAACCTAATATATTAGTTAAAAGCAATCGCTTATTGCATTTGCTCTTGATTCTTTCATGTTGCGTAATAGTTACTTGAAATATTGCTTTTGTATGTAAAGACATAGAGGCAAATCATAATAAAAATTCCAATGACCAAGACAATAACAGCTAGGAAAATATAAAAATAACGTTTTTTGATATATATATTATTTTACATCAATGTATATACGCCAGCTACCACTCATTCAAAGATCACCAATAATATAAAAAACTACAAGACCTATAAATTTGAAACTTCCCACTGTGATTCCTATTATGACTTAGGCACGTACTTACAAGTTGAGCATAAATAAATACGCTTTAAAGTGGCCAAAAATGACTGAAGTCATAAACAAGGTTTGTATTGATTTATGCCCCGTGGATTTTCCACTTTATGATTTGCAATTGTTTCTTTGATTAGTGAACGTGTTTTGGTGTAGATGTTAATTTATAAACATTGCTACAATAATTTAATGTTTGTTTTGATACAACACTGTAGCATTTTGTTTTGCTACAATAAGTTAATGTTTTGTGAATAAAATAGAATTCTTACATGATAGTAGTTAAAATTACGGGTAAACAGTGCAGACGGTGTAGTAAAAATTAGGCTGGGAACAAAAATATCTGAAGTAAATAAAATTGATGTTAGTTATTAAGGAGACTTGTAGATCATTATTTCAAGTGGCTGCTGAGTGTATGTCAAAATCAACTAGGAACATCGAGTCATTGTGTTGGGGGGAGGGTGGGCTACGGTGATGTCTTAAGTGGCTTGTTACACCTATCTGTGCTCGGATTAATCTCTGTACCGTGGGCAGTGGATAGTCGCTGCAGTCGGTGTTCTAATGTTGATCTTTCGGGGCAGCGTGCGTGACTCAGGTATAGTTATCCTACTGGCTTTTTGAGATTCAGCCCCTTTCTTGACAGCTGCTATCCACAGGGCTCTGTCCTTGGCTGTCTGTACGCAATGAGTAAGGTTGATTCTTAAGGCCTTGAGTGCCAATTTTAGTGCGCCTTTGTAAAACTTTTTTTAAAGTCTTTGCCAATCCTGGGTTTCTGAGATTATCCCGACATGTTCTTTAAGATGCTGAAAGGTGTCGAAAGTTCCTGAAAAATGTGGAAAGATGCGTAAGGTTCCGGAAATGTGCGGAAACTGCGGAAATGTGCGGGAAAACGCGAGAGTTTCAGGAAAGATGCGGAAATGTGCCCAATATGCGGAAATATTCAGAAAGTTTAGGAAATATGTGGGAAGCTGCAGAATTGTAAGGAAATGTCGAAAGAAGCGGAAAAGTGCTCATAGATAAATAGTCGTCCGGAAAGGTGCGAGAAGTGAGAAAAGGTGCAGAAAGTTGCTTTAAGATGCGTAATTTATTGGATAAAGTGAAAATTTAAGAAAAGATGTGGAATGAATTTGAAATGTGCGGAAAGATGCAGAAAGATGCCACATTTTAGCTGAAAGAAGCGGAAAAGCTAAATATCCAGGACTTCATCTCAATATTTACCTGATAATTTTCAATATACACCTCGTCATTTAACTTGCACCTCACCATTTCAATATCATTATCGTCATTTCAACATCAACTTTGTAATGCAACATCAGTCTCGCCATTTAAACATCAACCTCATCATTTTAATATCAACATCGTCATTAAACATCAACCTCATCATTTTAATATCCATTTTGTCATTTTAACATCAACTTCGTCATTTCAATATCTACATCATTATTTCAATATTTAAATCAAAATTTCAACATCATCTACTTCATTTCAATATCCCCCTTGTGATTTCCTTAATCACTCAGTCAATTCAACAGTCACCAGCCGTTTCAACATCAATTTTGTCATTTATTAACCTCGTCTTCTTTTAAATATCATCGTTGTCATTTAAATATCCAACTCGACATTTCAATATACCCCTCGTGATTTCTTTTTTCACAACGTCATTTCAACATCAACCTCGTCATTTCAATGTCCACCTCATCATTTTATTATTCACCTATTCAATTTTACATCCACCTCCAAATATCAACATAAACTTTCACATTTTATTATTTTACTCTTCATTTAAATAGCAACCTGGTAATTACTATATCCTCCTCGTCATTTAAATATCCATATCATTATTTCAATATCCACCTCGTCGTGTCAATATCCTCATCTCCATTTCGATATCAACCTTTTCATTTTTATAACCACCTCATCATTTCAATATCTGACCGTCATTTTATAACATCAGTTTCGTCATCCCAATATCCATCTCCTCATTTTATATCCACCTCATAATTTTGATATGAAATTCGTTATTTTAATATTAACTTCTTCATTTGAATATTCAGCTCGTCATTCATCATTCAATTCGTCTACTCAATATCGATCTCATCATTAAAATACGAATATCGTCAATATAATTTCTACCATTGTCATTAAATATTCTGCTCGAAATTGTATAATCTACATTTTCATTTCAACATCACCTTCATATGTTTAATATTTACCTCGTCATTTCAATATCCCCCTCGTCATCTCGATTTCTGTCTCGTCATTGTTAAATCCTCCTTATCATTTTTATATCCACCTCGTCATTTTAACATCAACTTCTTCATTTCAATATACAGCTCATTATTCCATTATCAATATCGTCATCTCAGTATCCACCACGTGATTAAAATATCCACTTCATAATTGCAACATCCACTTCTCCATTTCAAGGCGTCATCTCAATTTTTACCTCTTCATTTCAATATTATACACTTCGTCATTTGGACTTCCGCATCGTCGATTCAAAATCCATGTCGTCATTTTAACTTTAACTTCGTCATTCAATGTCAATCTCGTCCTTTCATTATTACATCGTCATTTCAATATCCAAATATTTCAACAACAAAAAATCCAAAAATTGCCCAAATTATTCAATTACTTCCACAAAATGCCACATATATCCAAAAGTATTTTTAAATTACCAAATATTTAAACAAAAAAAATAAAAAAATTAATCTTTCTAAAAACGTTTTAATTATTTCAAAACATTCCCAAAAATATCCGAATATTTCCAAATAAATCCAAAGCTATCCAAAATATCAAAATATATCAAAATATTTTCAAATAATTCAAGAAGTATAAAAGAAATAGTCACACTTGTCTAAAAATTTTCAAATACTATCTAAAAATACTAAAATATTCCCAAATAATTTCCAAAAGATCCAAATATTTCAAAATTTACCCAAAAATATTCAAATTGTCGTAATTATTTCCAAAAATATCAAAAAAATCTAAATATTTAAAAATATTTCAAAAATATAATTGAAAAAGAAAAAATACTTCCAAATATTTTCAAATTTTCCCTAAAATATCCAAATATTTCTAAAAATATCTAAAATTATCTAGAATTTTCAAATTATTTAGTTTTAAAATATTTCTAAACAATGGCAAAAATATCCAAATACTGTCAAATTTTTCACAAACTATCAAAATGTTTCAAAAAAAAAATCTAAATGTTTTTAAACATACCGATTACCAAAAGTATCTAGATATTTCCAAAAATTTCCAACAGTATCCAAATAATTCCACAAATATCAAAATATTTCCTAATATTTAAACAAATTCCAAAAATAACCAAAAATTTTAAAATATTTCCAACAATTTCCAAAATTATGCAAAGCAATCTAAATTTGAAATGGCTATGTGGATTGGGTGCCGTTAACCAAAATAGCTATTCGGACCCGACGGATCACGTTGGGTCCATTTTCCGTTGTTCATGTGTCTGTTACGAGTGCGAAGAAAATGTCCCGTTGGTCTGGTTTTAAGATTTGCCAAATTAAGACGTTCTTATGTGGTCTTGTGGTAGAGTGGCAGCTATGCAATGTTTTGTTTTGAGGTCAGTTCCCAGTACGGAATCAATTTTTTTTTCTTCCCAATTCAATTACAATTGTTTTATGTTATATTTATATTATCATTTTCATTTGCACAATTATTTCAAGAGAAGAATTTAAATATTTTGTAACAAATTAAAATGAAATATCTTACTTTACTTTTATGGTTGCCAACTCTATACTTGCCCCTAATTTATTTTATATTATTGATTACTAGTACACAAACACAAATAACAAACTAAAAAAAATCGTTTACAAGCCACTTTCTCTTATTTTTTTTATTTTTTTTATTATTAAATTTTTAATAATGTGCCTGTGTTTTACACCCAGTAGTCTGATATGGTTGAAAAAAAGACTAGCTCTTCAAAATAATAATTCTATTTCCTAATTCTTATGCTTTATGCAATTGCATCTTCCAAGATAATCATTCAACCATCTTGTCAATTAAGTTAAATATAAGAAAGATTATTAAGAACAGATTTGGATTACGAATGATTTATCAGCAAAGACAGTTGGTGTAAATATGTATTACTACCATTGCCGTCAAAAAGGTTCTGTTCTGTTCTGATTAAGCCCAAGCTCTCTTTAGAGGAATAGTTGAATTAAAATCATTTTGAATGAAATTTTCATTCAGAATACCTAATTATTCCATAAAGTACTGTGTAATTGAATATTTTACTCTTAACTTAAATACTAATGATAAATCTAAAATCTCTGTTTACCTTGATTACTGGATATAAATAAAAACCTTGATCTACTAACATGTCTAAAAATAAAAGAAAATTTAAAAAAAAAAACTAATAAGAACTTTAACAGAGCAAAAAGAAAAAAATAAAAAGAATACAACTTTGAATCTATAAATTAACAAGGAGAAAAAAAATAATTTTAAAAAATAGTATCATTCCACTACAGCAGTCTTGTCCGAAGCCATTTAATCTATACGGAACCAATCCGGGTCCGAATAGAAATATTGTATACAGGGACCCGGGTCCCATTTGTGGCCGGGGCATCGAAATCATTTTTTTTAAATATGAGCTATAAGAAGTTTTTTTCGTGCAGCTAGGACTGAACACTTTAGTCATCAGATTATAGATAGCAGCTCAAGCAAGGACTTATTTCGCATTGTGGATCAGCTGACTGATAAAAACAAGGCTACTGCTTTGCCAAATATCATTGCTGTACAAGAGCTGCCAGACGCTCTAAATTACTTCTTTATTACAAAAGCTAAGAAGATCAGGGCAAAACTGGACAGTTGCATCGATCCTGCTCCTAAATTCTCACGCTTTAATGGCCCTCCTATGGGCGAATTTTTTGAGGTCAATGACTCTAATTTGACGATAATCCTTGCTGATACCCGAAGAAAATCTTGCTAACTTGACCCACTTCCACAATGGCTGTTGTATGAATATCTGGATTAAATAGTTCTCATCATTACTTGTATTATAAATAAGTCCTTGACAATGATATTGTTTCATGATCTTTTAAAGATGCGATTGTAACTCCACTGTTAAAGAAAGCTAACCTTGACCAACATATGATAGAAAATTGTCGCCCCGACTCAAATCTACCATTTCTATCCAAATTCTTAGAAAGCTCGTTCGCCGGAAATTTCTGGATCACCTCGTTCAGTGTGACTTGTTTGAACCTTTCCAGGCAGCATACAGGGCGCATCACTCTACTGAGACAACCCTGCTGCGCGTCGTAAACGACCTTCTGTCGTCTTGTTATGAGGGCCAGGTATCCATTTTGTCTTTACTCGATTTATCGGCAGCTTTCGATACGCTTGACCCCAGCATACTTTTCCAGCGTCTGCAAAAAACATTCGGTCTCACCGATACCGTCCTGAGATGGATCCACTCGTATATAACACATCGGGTCTAGTCAGTTGTTTCAGACATCTTGGCCTCCAAGCCATCTATAATTGCATTTGGATCACCCATGACCTCGTTCAAGACCCGGTGCTTTTCACTATGTAAGTTCAGCCACTGGGTGCAGTGATCAAGCAATTTGACATGCTATATCAAATGTTCGCAGACGATACACAGCTTCATCAATCCCCGATCCCCTCTCAGTTCATCAATTTCTTAGTATGACACAGAAAACAGTGGAGTCAGTTAAGCACTGGATGACCATAAACAAGCTCAAATAAAATGATGAAAAGACTGAGCTGATCCCCATTGCCATTGCTCAGAAACAAAAATCTGTAAAAAACACAACATCCCTTACTCTCTAAGGTATACAGCTTGTGTTTGCTCAAACAGTGCGAGACCTGGGTGTCTACTTAGACAGAACACGAACTATGGAAAATCACATTAACATGCTTTGCAAGACAATTTTTCCAAAGCTGAGCAGGATTAGTCATATCAGACTATTGTTAACGTTCGAAGCACCAAAGAGGCTAATGTCTGCATTCGTATTATCACGCATGGAATACTGCAATGCTCTCATGGTGGGTCTCCCAGCTAAGCTCCTGGATAAATTTCAAAAAGCACAGCATAATGCGGCTCGCATTGTTCTTTGCAAACGCAAATTCGTTCGAGCTATAACACTTCTGAGTGAGCTGCACTGGCTACTGGTCCGCTCTTGCATTAACGCAAAATTGGAGATTTGTACTACCGCTGCTTACATGACATGGTGCCTTCCTATCTCAAAGCACTCATGACACCTTATGTACCCACTAGACAGCTAGTTTCATCCGATAGTGGCAAATGTCGATGCCGCGTGTTCGCTTTAAGACTTACGAAAAGCGCATTTTTGCATTTGTCGGCCCAACAATTTGGAACGTCCTTCCTGTTGTTTTCAGAAACAACCAGACACTGGAGTCCTTTAAAGCTGATTTAAAAACACATCTATTTCGCAAACACCTTCTGGGGTAATGCTATCTACCATCTTTTTTCCAGTTAATGTATATTGGCTTGTGTTGCTTATGGTTGAAATGTGATATAAAATTTTGAATTATATGCTCGTATGTAGTTTTTGTGTTGTTTCATCTTTTTTAAATATGGTAAATTTTATTTTGTTTTTATTTCTCTTTTTAATATGTTTGACTTTGTACCGCGTTTCAAATTTTTCGGGGATGAATCTCGTTTTTAATATTAACTTTATTATTATTATAATTAAAAATGACCAATAAATACTCCGACATGAGTAAATGGATATTGACATAACTTAGTATACATACACTTGCTTATCCATATTCAAATAATAAAGGTTACTGAACTCATAACATCGATCCCTATGGGGTCGGAGGCCCATATTTATTTTCCTTATTTAAGCTGTATGAATATCAATAGGCTTAGACAACACTATAGTTTCTTTGTGAATTTATGGATATAGGCATAGCGTGGTAGCATAACGCTTCATTGCCCGATTTAAAACTAAGGATATCCAATCTAGAATATGCCAGATAGTTCGATAACTTCAAAAAGCTATACCTGTGTCTCTTTTAAACCGATTTTAATGGGATAAATTTTATAAATTTTAAATTGTATTTATATACATTATCTAAACGATTTTTATTGGGGTCCCTTTCTGAGTCCAAAATGGGCCCCCTCTTTTAGCTTAAATGTATTATAGCTATAGCAGTGCATTTAGTTGTATAATTTTTCGTGATCCAAACATAATTACTTAGAATGTTATTGTTTACTCGTTTAGATGAGCTTATAAAATTTTTATTTATAATTTTACAGAAATTTCTATATATTGTTACGGGGATATGTATAAGGATATAAAAGATTATAGTAATATTTGCGAGATCCAGCAGTAAAATGAACCCAACGGTAACGCGATCCAATCGGATAACAGGATTGGGATCGGGATCTCATCAGGAAATGATATCCTATCAGAAAAGTGGATCCTACCTTTAACGGGATACTAACGGCTTTGTAATCCCACTCGGATCGGAATCTTATCGGAAAACTGAAACCTAACGAAATCGGCACCCATCCGTTTAGAGACCAACCGAAATTGATTTTCTGTTTTAAGCCTAAGTTGAAAAAAGGCCGAAAGTTTAAAATGACTTTGGGCCAATCCCGAAAATAGGCTGAAAGTTAAAAAATGACTTTCGGCCTTAACCGAGACTGAAACCGAAAATGAAATATTTAGATATTTTGAAATTCGTCTCCGCATACATTCTGCGTACGTCGAAAATCATGGGGGAGAGTATAAATATTTACATTCTTTTTATTAAAAATTAGATTATCGTGAATATTAATAAATAAACATCCAATGTCTCAATCTCGTCGCCTGCGAACCATGTGCGAAGAGCTGAATGGAAAAACAAACAAGCATGAAAATTTTATTGCATTGTCCTCCACCTTACCTGAAATCTTTAGTTTGTTCAAGCGGAACATACGACTTTTTGTGAGTACCTATCTGTGGGAATAGATCTTTTCCACTATGCACTTTAACAAGTCAAAGTTCTTGGCCAAACTTACTAATGAGGATCTTCAAGCTATACTGTGAGTCTTAGTTGCTTCTTCATTCATGTTAAAGATCATTTCGTTTATTTTTATAAATCATTTCGCTTACTATTAAAGATCATTTGTTTTGTTCTTAAAGCTCAATTAGTTCCTTCTTAAAAATTGTTTAGTTTATTCTTTAAGATCGTTTATTTATTTTTTTTTAAAGATCGCTGAGATTGTTCTTAAAATTCGCTAGTTATTTTTTTTAAAGATCGTTTAGTTTGTTCTTAAATGTTCTTTAGTTTGTTGTTAAATATCGTTTACTTTGTTCCCAAAGATCACTTATTTTGTTTTTTAATATCTCTTAATATGTTGTTAATTATCGCTTTCGCAGAGTATTAGATGTCCGAAAATCTGTGTCACTTTCGGCCAGATGGCCCAAAGTCTAAGTTTAATTTAGGCAGAAACCGAACAAAAACAAAAGTCAACTTTAATCTTTCAAAAGAAACCGATTTAAGTCGAAAGTCAACTTTTCAGTTTCGTCCGAAACTAAAACTTGGCAAAAAGTGATAAAATGGCCACTTTCGGCGCCGAAACCTAAGCCAAAATTCGGTCGGTCTCTAACACCAGTATCAGGATACGACAGCAAACGGGATCCATCCGGTATCGGGATCCCATCGCTTTCGTTATCCCACTGCTATCAAGATACCACTGGAATCGTAATCCCGACGGGATTCTGATCATACCGGAATCGGAATCAAGAGGGATCAAAATCCTACTTGAACTGGTATACTAATGGCAGCGGGATACAAGCGAGATTGCCAGCCCATTGGGATCAGAATAATTATAATGCTGTATACTGTAGAAGTTTATTTCGTTCCGAATGCTCTCCTCACAAATTCCGGGGATATCCGCTAGTATTATAATAAATTGAAGAGTCGATTTTAAAAACGCATTAACCGCAATTTTAGAAGAAAAAAAAAGATAACGGTACAGTCTTGTAGAGCAAACCTGGTTCCTTTAGGACATGTTAAACTTTATCTAAAAAACACATTTTAATCCTAAATTATTCTGTTTCTAAAAATGATTTTATTTTCAAAAGGTGGTGTGAATTTTTTTTTTTTTTTTTATTCAATGTCAATCCGTGACATTTGCAAGCTGATTCTGTGGCAAAAACAAACATTGTGGTTAACGACGGCGTGGATGAAAGTGTTGTTTTTACGAAAAAATCTTGAAAATAAAAAGAAAAATTCCTTTAGGACATGTTAAACTTTATCTAAAAAACACATTTTAATCCTAAATTATTCTGTTTCTAAAAATGATTTTATTTTCAAAAGGTGGTGTGAATTTTTTTTTTTTTTTTATTCAATGTCAATCCGTGACATTTGCAAGCTGATTCTGTGGCAACAACAAACATTGTGGTTAACGACGGCGTGGATGAAAGTGTTGTTTGTACGATAAAATCTTGAAAATGAAAAGAAAAAAAAAAGCCTAACACGAAAACAAGAAAAATCGTTTTGTCATTCAAGTTACCCTCCGTTACTTATGATCACTATAAAAAGTTCTGCAAGGTGAGTTACCGGTAACTTTGTTAAATAACCCCTAAAGTTCATTCTACATTATCTTGGTAAAACTGATGGTTACGACACATCAGAAGTGTTAAGGAAATGAAAATAAAAAAATTGCTTTACTCAGTTAGCTGTGTTGTTTATTACAATTCAATTTTTCACTTGCAGAGCCAGCCATTAGAGAAGAAAGGGCGCTCAAGGACTGAAACTTTTGACCTCTAATTTGCATGTCGATAAGAAGCATCGACTTTTCCTGGAACAAAACCAAACTGCAATTAAAGATGTTGCACACTCTAAATCAGACACTTCATTATGTTCTATTTTGTTGTTGTTCTAAATTCAAATAAAATGATTTGTGAATTGAACATTATCTTGTTTACTTTGTTTAGAATTCAGATTTATAAAAACCAATCGTGCAGACTTACAGCACACTAAACTTTACCCTATTACAGAGGACTTTCCAGCATTTATAATACTGTTCTGTTAAAATATATCGATACAAAAATATTAATCATACACAATTATATAATGCATATGATATAATTTTATTTTGTTTTGTAATGTAAGTGGTTTGTAATATATAAACAAACTATATTATTTTCTACTTGGAATAAGGTTAAACTATCAAAATGGATATACAGCTTTTTGTCGCTAATTTATAGTTGGATACACAGCATTTTGAAAAAAAGAAAAGAAATCGAACCTGGATAAATAAACACATTTTAATTAACTTACATTTCAATTTTTATCTTAATCAAACTTATATTTTGAATATGTACCTAAATTAACACGTACTTCTCCAAAAATTTGAACCATCATTGTGTAGCAAGAAAGTCGAGTATCTCAAAACGCCAAAAATAGAGAAACAGCATTTCGAAAATCGAATCCTCAAAAAGAAATGGTATGCAGCTCACAATCAAAATATTTACAAATATTTGTTTTACTCTAACTAGTGTCCAAACTATATGACGTCACAAGTATTTAAATGTTACTAGCAATGATAACAAGAACACTTATTTATTTGAGCATTTATTTATTTAAACGACATTAAAAGGAAAGAAGTATATCGTCTTTAAAGTTGCTAAAACTTGTTTTAAAGAAAGAACACATAGAATCTCATACACCAAAACGTTTTTGAAATTTTGCGCCAACTCAAATCTACTATATCGCTATGTTCTAAAACGATGGAAAGATCTGGGCACTTTGCAGGCATACTTGAGTTTATAATGGTATAAATCACATGATACATCATACATGAGATCATATCCTTTCAAAATGCTGAGGCAGTCTTCCATTTCCTTAAAATTATTCGGCTCTCCTTCATGCCAGAGCACATAGGTCATCGGTTTCTGGTTTGTGTGATGCACCCAAAACCCTTCTTGGTACTTGTCAGTTCCAGATATCAGTAGCCCATCTAAAAAACGAGAATCTTCTATAAATCTTTTGACCACCTTATACTCATCTAAATTGTTCACCTCGAGGAGATCTCCACAGACTGACCTACACACTCTTTGTGCCTCCATATCGCTGGTGTAATAGTCTTTGGAGATATGAACCACAGCTCTAGAAAAATAAAGTGTTCCATAGAATGTTTTCATCAATAAAGATGCATTTTGTTCACACCCTGAAGATACAGATAGAAAATGATTATGATTTAATCTCAAGATGTTGAAATATTTTTTTAAAAATTTTAATTCAGATCAAAACCCCGTTCGAAACTAGATCTTGACCATTAAGAAAAACTTTTGACCATTAAATCCAGGCATTACCAATAAAATAAATCTTGTTTAATAATAAAGTTCTTTTATTTTTCAATTATTCTTTTAGTTGTAGATTTTTAAGATTATATCAGTATTCAACAGAGGTTTTGGTGGTCATCTGAGGTGATTGAGGTCAACTGAGGTTTTTGTTGTAAACCGAGGTGTTTGTGATCAATTTAGGTTTTTGTCGTCAACTGAATTTTTTGTCTCAGTGGGCAATCAAATGGCTGCTAAAAATTGATGAAAGGTGAGAATCCAGAAATGCTACATGAGCATTGTGTTATTTATCGGGAAAACTTGGTAGCTAAAAACATGTCACCTGTTCTAAATGAAATACTAAGTACAGTTATACGGTGTATCAATGCTATTCAAGTGAAGATATTTGGTTTCAATACTTTTTGAATTATGTTCCGAAAAATATATTTACAAAAAATATTGTAAAAAGTTTAATTGGCTCCAAAAATATGAATTGTCTGATACCGCTATACTTGTTGTTGTCTAAAATTCTATTTTCTGATTTAAAGAAAGATTTTCTGAATTGAAACGAATTGATTTTCAGCTAATGTAAAGGACGAGTTCCGCGGCGTCTTCTGGGTGTTTATTATAGTTGCAGTGAATTAGGGTTTAGGTTAGGCTGAGTGATCGATTTAGGGTTCAGGCTAGGCATAGGGATCGATTTAGGCTTCAGGTTAGGCGTAAGGATCGATTTAGGTATACATTCGTGAAATTCGATAAAAGAGTGGCATTCGTCCTTTATATTTACCAGATTTTCCAAAATGGATGATGCAGCCAATGTTAGCGGATTTCTCTGATACTTTAAATATGCAGTATCAAAAACAACTTGCAGACATGCAAAAAGTAGAGTCAGTTCAAAGGTATTTAATTTAAAAGGAGCGATGGTATCGTGGCTTTGTGAGGAGACAGGAATCAAATATCCAATTCAACCAAATGTTCAAGAAACATACTGTTACCGTTTCCATCTTCATATTTAGCTGAATATAAATTTAGTGCCATAAATGATTTGTTGCAAAAAAAAAAAAAAGGGTTGGATATAACACAAGGGGAAGACTTGAGGATACCAACTATCTAAATTTAAATCTAACATAAAATGTCATAAAAGCAAGCACCAAGCAAAAATCTCTTACAGGAATCAAATATCCAATTCAACCAAATGTTCAAGAAACATACTGTTACCGTTTCCATCTTCATATTTAGCTGAATATAAATTTAGTGCCATAAATGATTTGTTGCAAAAAAAAAAAAATGGGTTGGATATAACACAAGGGGAAGACTTGAGGATACCAACTATCTAAATTTAAATCTAACATAAAATGTCATACAAGCAAGCACCAAGCACAAATCTCTCACTAACGTTAAACAATAAATAATTAGTAATAATTAAAATAATATAGAAACATCTTTCATTAATTTTATTTCGTATTTCAATGCCAGTTCTCCATATATTATTTGAAAATTAACTTACTATGATTCCTCACCAATTTCCTAGTGATTTCTTTCTTAAACCTATCATAAAAGTTTCTTCAGTGAACAAACCTATTTTTGAATATTAACAATTATGTATATGATACATTGGAGGCATAAGAATTTTAAAAAGGTGGGCAATTTGATGAGATCTGGAAATTTCCGAAAACCGGGTATCGTGATTTCGTCATTAAAATGGCGACCTCCACTTTTTAGTTTATCGAGAGCCTACTTGTTTACATTTTTTTTAACTATAGCCCAGCAAGCAAATTCCACTTCAGCCTACAACTTTGAGTAGAGATGTTTTTTTTTATGATTAGAAACTTTTGTTTTAAAAAATATTTGAGGCTTTAACTTTGAAATTGAAGGTAAAAGAATACTTATTTTACTAATTCAGATTTTTTTTTGGAAAGGGTGTATTTCTTAAATAAAAAGAGGACGCAGGTGTGGCATGCCACAAAAAAGTTTGTGAAAAAATGCCTTACAGACAGTAAAGTATGGTCAACTTTTCTAAATAATATTTTACATGCCTTATAGTTGGAGATACAGGGTATTCTGTTATCAGACTAACAGTAACCTAAATCTTGCCATTTTTGTCACATTGTCGTTTCGTCACCTTGTCGTTTTGTCACTCTGTTGTCTTGTCTCTTTGTCGTTTTGTAACCTTGTCGTATTTTCACCTTGTCTTTTTGTAACCTTTTCGTTTTGTCACCTTGTCGTTTTTTCACCTTGTCGTTTTCGAACCTTGTCGCTTTATCACTTTGTCCATTTGTCACCTTGTCGTTTTGTCACGTTGACATTTTGTCACCTTGTCGTTTTGTCACCTTGTCGTTTTGTTACCTAGTCGTCTTGTCCTTTTGTCACTTACCGTTTGTCCTTTTTCGTTTTGTCTCTTGGTCTGGTTGCTTAAGGGCGCCTATACTTGAATCAGAACAATTCCCATAGATGGTTTTATGAGTCAACCCAGAGTCTCAAAGTTATGCTGCCTATGGTTACGAAATCTCACCGTCTGCAGTCTTGTACACCAGTAACTTCTTTAGACAAATATTAATTCCAACATAGTATCTATCACAATTTGCATGCGCTATGAAATATCATACGACACAATTATTTTGGTAGCGAAGGCACATGTTGCTTTCGTCACAGAGCCATGACGATCTGATCCTTTATAATAAGTTTACATCACACAATGGACATTTACATGAGATACAGGTTGGGACGACCAGCCATATAGTGCAAGGAACATTTATCTGAGATACAGGTAAGCAAAACAAGCCATATCGATTAAGCCACATTTACATGAGATACAGCTTGGTATGACCAATCATAGCGTTAAAGGCACTTTTACATAAGATACAGGTGAGCATGACCACCCATATCAATCAATGAAAGTTTACATGAGATATAGGTGGGAATGACACTCCCAATCGTTAAAGGCACCTTAACATTATATACAGGTAAGCATGACCATCTATAGTGTTTAACGGACGTTTGCATGAGATAGAGGTCTGTTTGAACAGTCATATCGCTCAAAGTACCTTTACATAAATATACAGGTTGTTATGACCAGCCAATTCGTTCAATGCAAATTTACATGGGATACAGATGAGAGTGACAAGCCATATCGATTAAGGCACATTTACATTAGATGGAGGTTGAAATCATATCATTCAAGGCACCTTTACATGTGACACCGGTAAGATTGACCAGAAATTTATTTCAAGTCACTTTACATAAATGAGATACAGGTGCTTGACAAGCCATATTGTTTAAGGCAATTTTACATGAGATACAGGATTGAATGACCAGCCATATTTTACAAGGACCTCAATATGACAAACAGGTTAGAAGTACCAGCCATACCGTTCAAAACATCTTCACATGAGATATAAGGCAGTATAACCAGCCATATCGTTCAAGGCACCTTATATGAGATGCAGGTTGGATTGATCAGTCATGTCTTTCAAGTCTCCCTTAGATGAGATACAGTTGAGCATGACCATCCATATCGTTTAAGGAATCTTTACATGAGATACAAGTTAAAATGACCAGCCATATCGTTCTTGGGAACTTTACATGAGATAAATCTTGGAATTACCAGCCACATCTTTCAAGGCATCTTTACATGATAAACAGATGAGAGTGACCAGATATATCGTTTAGTTACATTTACATAATATACAGTTAGGAGTGTCCAGCCATATGTTTAAGGCACCCTAGCATTAGATACAGATTGGTATGACCAGCCATATCGTTCAAGGCACCATTACGTGAGATACGTGTTAAAATGATGAGCCATATTGTTGAATTATAAAATAATTAAAACAAAATAAGGTTAAAAAGGAAGTGAAACAAAACAACGAACGTGTCAGCAGGAAGCCTTCATCGTTGAACAAAACAACAGAAAAATGCAAATTTTAAAAAAAATGAACAGAAGCTCGCTTGGCAGTAGTTTCCGCGGTCAGAAAATGAATTGAGACCGAAAGAAAGAACGTGAGAGATTTTATAGGGAAGTGGGAAAGAAAAGTTTATAATTAAGTTCACTGCATTAGGTCGGTTCTTGGAGGAGCGGAGATAGGTTCAAGCTGTGAAAACAGACTTGAGCTTCATCCCATGTTGTGTCAATGTGCCTTTGGTCAGGATAAGCTTGTGACACATTATTTAAGAATTCAATAATACCGAGCACCAGGTCAAGACGGACTTTTCACTATGTGCGATGCTGGCTCGCACGAACACACCCTGCAGGGTGAATTTAGAACACAAGTTTATTACCCTTTACATGAAAAACATGTTGGAATGACAAGCCATATAGTTCCATACATCTTTACATGAGATACGGGTTGAATCAACATCCATATCGTTCAAGGCATCTTTACATGAGATACAGGTTAAAGTGACCAGCCATATCGTTCAAGGCATCTTCATGTTAGATAAAGATTTCATGATCAGCCATATCATTCAAAGCATCTTTACATGATATGCAGGTTGGCATGACCAGCCATACTACTCGAGAAATGATTGCCATCGCAATGAACAAAACTTTAGAACAACTAATTTACGTGGCACTGACATGTATTATTTTTTTAAAGAAATACGCAACCTTTTCGTAAAGGCAGGAAGAGTAAAAGAGCAATGAATTAAGCTGTGAAGTCACGACAAGTAATGTGTACCTTGCAAACCAATAAACAGAAGCCTGCAGCATCCGTTGCTTAGATATATGTTTGAGGATTTCTGTGTGCCATAAGAATGCTTTCTACAGCAAAGCTTGAGTACTTAATGCTGTTACATTGCTGAGTGATCCATATTCATTTTGTTCCCACATTATACTTAGCACCTTAAAATGTTTAAAACCCTACATGAGTTTGTTATAGCTTTAAAAAGACTTCTCTGCGGCCATTGAGCTAAAGGCATTTCCAATAGCAATACACTAAGGTCTTTAGATTTAACTTTTTACTATTAAACATAAACAATTAAGGTTTGAGATTCAACGCTGTACTATAGAAATTCAACAGTTAAGGTCTTGAGATTCAATGCTGTACTTTAAAAACTCAACAGTTAAGGTCTTAAAATTCAACTTTGTACTATGGAACATCAACAATTAAGGTCTTGAGATTCAACTTGTTCTTTAAAACATCAATAGTGCTTAAATTTGTTTTTATAACCACTATGCTATTCTCAATGCGTCTCATACTCAGGTAATTTTTAATCTAATCATGATCAACATTTTCTGTGCAAAACCGTTTTAAATGAATATGTGTGGTCACATCTGATAAGTCTCATTTAGTTTCGAAATTTCATGTGTGTTTCACTATTGATGACCTGGAATTTTTGAAAGTACATCAATTGAAATAACTATAATAGCATTTTGATTGATGATATATTATTTTGTTATGACGCTGAACAGTCCTGACATGTTGTCTGATGTTTAAAAAATTTGTAAACCCCGCCACCCAGGGAACAGATGATTGACTAATGTCGCTGAACAGTACTGACATTTTGTCAGAAGCCTAACGGCTGCTTAACCTCATAATAGATTAATGTCGCTGAACAGTACTGACATTTTGTCAGAAGCCTAACGGCTGCTTAACCTCATAATAGATTAATATTGCTGAACAGTACTGACATTTTGTCTGAAGCCTAACAGCTAATTAACCCCATAATAGATTAATGTTGCTGAACAGAACAGACGTGATGAATTATGGCACGTGAATAACTTACAACCTAATGACCCCCTTCCCTCCTCTTAGTGCAGAAACTTGATTAATGTAACTGAAGGTACTGACATCTTTTCTCATGTGAGTCACTAACAAACTACTTAACCCCTCCCCCCCCCCTCCAGAACAAATGATTAATTAATGTCGCTTAACAGTACTGATATGTTTTCTAATGACATATAGTAAGTCACTAACAAACTACTCAAGCTCAAGAACAAATAATTGATTAATGTCGCTGAAAAGTAATGACATGTTCTCTAATGACATAGAGTGAGTCACTAACAAACTAATTAACCTCTAGCATAAATGATTGATTAATGTCACTAAACCTTACTGAAATATGTAATGGCATGTAGTAACAAACAACTTACCCCCATGAACAGATGATTGAAGATTAAGCAGGATACAGACGACGATCAAGACCTGCATCTTAGTTATGTCACGTCTTGCAGAGGGGAACATTGATGGCCTCTTTGTGGTCGCTCGTTGGCAGTATCAGTGACACTCTTAATCTTTATATAACAATATTTTCATTTGATTTAAATGAATCTACAGCTTATGCCCGATTAATATAAATCCATGGGTCAAAGAGATTTATTTAAAAAAGCACGGTATTATAGAAGCAGATGCGATATTTTTTTTAAGAAATGGATTAAGAGAAGCCGATTTGGAGACTGAAATAGCTAAATTATTTTACAGCCGCTAAATTCAAATTCATATTTTATGTTGAGGATTTTAATGAATCTTCCATGTTAATGTAAAACACACAGTATAGTTTGTTAGAAAATATCAGCTGCACTGCTGCTTAGTAATCTAAAGACTTGAATCTACATGCATAAGACTAATGATCTAAAGAGAAAAGTATGTAAAATACATTAAATTATGGAGGGCAAAGAAATGTGTATCCTCGGTGTATTTTGCATATAGAAAAGATGTAAAGGAAAAGAAAATAGTTAAATAATATCGTCAGTGCTAACAGCTAGAAAACAACACAGAGAAGACAGAAACTCAAATAGCCACGAGAAAATGTCTCTTAGATACCAAACAAAGAAGACTCAGATATTCATTTGAGGAAACTTCTAGTTGTGATTTTACTTCATTTTGGTGGGCTTTTACAGTTGGTGGACCTTTTGTAAGCTTTTGGTAATCATATGGTTCCTCACTTTGCATGCGACATTGTGAATTATGCTTATTCTCTGCTTATATTTGTATTATATTAAGTATGAATAATATTTTTATTGTATACATTCATCCACAATGAAGAAAATCTAAATCAGTTCTCATCTTAGATAAGCCTTTTATTTGTTTGGCCTGAGTAGATTTGCAGCCTGTCAATCAGCACCGTTGTTGATGCTGAGCCAAAGCTTATTTCAAACATCTCATTGTACATTATTTAAGGTAATTAATGTGTAAATGAAAATGTTATTTGTAAAGTACAAAGAATTGGCACAGGCAGGCAGTTTTAATTTTGTTGCCCTAGGCATTTCTATATATTTTTTGTTATCCTCTCTCTTACAAATGTTCAGGTCAGTATTAATTTTTAAATCATTTAAATGGTGCTGCTTGCAAAGCATGTAAAGATAATCCTAGTCTTATTCTGAAAAGTAAGTATGTTTAAAAAAAAATTAAAAAATATTATTATTTTTTATTAAATATCCGCAAAGGAATCTATTTGAATTTAAAGTTATTTTGATTGAAAACTCCTAGTTAAAGTCCGGTTAGACAAATTTAGAATCCCAGCTCGCATTTACTATAGAAATTGTGAATCTTGTAAATAAATAATAATGATAATTGGCATCATATAATAATTATTACACTGTTCTTCACACAATCTTAGTCTTTCTTTTATTATGATAAATGTGCAGATGACTTGTGCATAATCTAGTGAACATTTAAAATTGTCCACAGTCTGTCACTTTTTGTAAGTTGCAAAAGCTTCTACCGCCTTTAGTCTATCATTTTGTTAAAAGTAGCAAGAGATTTTGCTGCCTTGTGTTTTTGAAACTTTGCCAAGATAATTGTACCTTTACAAAAAAACTATTACAATACTGATAACCTCACTGTGAATGTATCCAACATTGGCAACATGTTGGCAAGTACGAATTTCTGTAACACTCCTCGCAACCCTGTACAATACCAAACGGGAAGTTGGGCATGGGAGGACAGTCTTCTCCAAGACAATCATAGCGGGAGACTGTAATGCCCAATCGCCCTTGTGTGGCTATGCAGAGAGGAACGCGAACAGAAATCATTTCAAAGAAATCTGCGTTGAGACAAACCTTATTAGGTAATAAGACGTAGAGATTGCGCCCAGTCTTATCCACACTGGACATATGAAATCTCGTCATATCAGCGAACTTAGTGTCCAAGAACAATCTGGTGGTCTTATGCGGATTGGGAGCGACCGTCTCCTTTTTCTATTATAGGTTACACTGAGCACGTCCAAGGATTGGTGTGAAAAAAAAAAAACCTGCTCTTCAGAAGAGCCAAATCGAAAGACTACAAAAAGCTCGACGCTAATTTCATGAGATTTACTGACACAATCCTGAACATCGCCTGTAAGACGATCACCAAGACCAACAAGACACGAAAATCTAGGCCCTACTGGAATAGGGATCTGAAAGACCAAGAAAAACAAATAGCAAAATCCCGAAATTAAGCTGCTTGAAAGTAAAAACACACGCTTCTCGTGCAAGCTACAATCGATTTACCTCTAAATTTTTGGGCCCCTGTCCAGAAGCCAAAACGGCAAGGTTGGTTACTGAATGTAAAAGCTGGATCTTCAGGATCGAAAAAAATTGGGGTGAATATTAGAAAATCTCTCTGGCAAGGGAATGAAAGGAATCCCTAGCCATTAAATACCGCGAAATTCACCGAGGCGTGCGATGCCAAAAGAGCATGGATGCTCAGCAAACACTTTGCTGATGTGAACAAAAAAGCCAGAGAGACGGACGAAAGCCAAACCATCAAAAGATTGAGAAGAAGAGAGCTCGTGCGCACTGTATTTGGCCCTATCAAGAGAATTTAACAGCAACTTTCTTGATTGAAGTACCTGGAACAACCATAGGCGAGTGCAAAATGGCAAAATCATTAGGGCACGATAAGACTCATAATGAGATTTTAACCCATCTTTGTAAACCTGCGAAAGAAACAATGCTTGCTCTCATAAACAGAACCTCGATTTCTGGCGTCTAGCTGAAAGCTGGAAAAATCTAATAGTTATTCCGATAGCAAAAGATGGTAAACCAATGAATTTACCAGCAGCCACCTTCTGATTTCTTCAACATCGTGCGTAGGGAAAGTGGCAGAATGAATGGATAATGGTTAATGCAAGAATCTGCTCATTGTTAGAAAGAAACACATGCTCACCACCAATGCAAGGTGGGTTCTGCAAAGGACGCCAACCCATGGACCAAGTCATACTTTTAATTCAGTCGTTGACAAATGAACTACAGGTGTGAAATCACATGGTAACCATGTTCTTTGAACTCTAGCAGGCTTATGATCGAGTTTGGGGATTACCGGTAACGTGTTAAAATTTGTTTAGGAATACCTAAGGAACAGAACTTTAGCAACACGGGTCGGCTGTAGTTTATCAAATAAGCTAAAAGCTTGTATGTCCTATAATAAGTTCTTGCGCACGGGTCAACCCTCAGATGTACCTTATTCATGGCCCATGTGTATGAGATGCAATGGGAACTGGAGCCAAGAAAGCAATTTTCGCTAATAATCTAGTAATCTTGAGGTCAGGAAATGATTTTAAACAAATACAGATCCGGCTAAAGCACAACTTAGAACTAATTAAAAACTACACGAACATGTGAAAAATGGTCGTTAACTCTAACAAGATGATTGACTCGTTATTCAAAAACGTGCGTAATGCACTAGAGCATGAAATTAAACTCAACTTATTTAGCAAAACTCCAAAATAGGATTGGACACCAATGTATTTAGGTTGAACCAGGAACAGAAGTGTCAGTTACATAACCACATACAGGTACTATGCGCCAAATATGTGTACATATATGATAAGATGTACATAAACCGCATGGCCCTAGTCTTTTAATAAAAACATGATCAGTCGAAAATAAACCATATATCCCTAGTCTTTGTATAAATACATGATCAGAGCAACCTAAACCATATACCGCTAGTCGTTGTATAAAAACATGATTAGATGAACTTTAAACACATAGCCCAAGTGTTTGTATAAAAACATGATCAAAGGAACATAAACCACAATCCCCTGCTTTGTATAAAAGCGTGACTATTATTTACCCTCCTTTATTTGAAGCGAATTTTAAAACACATATCAGCAGATGTGTGAGATGAAAGTATATAAATATTTGTTTTTGCCATTAATTTTTTAGTGTAATGGGGAAAGTACTTTAAAAAAAAAATGGAAAATCATATTTGAATTTAAAGACCGTTTAAATTTTAGCTTTTTTTTTAAATGAAAGATTTTGATTAACTTTAATTGCAATTACTTAATTTTAAAATAGCTTATCAAAAGTTTAATTTAAAAAAAAACACATTAATTTAACATCTTATGGGTGATTATTATTCCTCCCTTAAATTTCACACATATTACTGATTATTAGTTAAACAGAGCACAAAAAAATGTGTTTGTGACACTTAGTTTTTGCAAAATATATAAGTATATTATTATTAAAATATTCATTAGAAAATAAGTTGTTTTTTTATACAAACCTCTGCTACCACAAGTCTTAACTTGCCGTGTGTGCTTTCACACAGAATGCCGCTGACTGAAATACTATTTTATAAACTGCATTTGTCGAATACGTTCGCGTGGGATGATGCTTTTTATCGATATAAAAGTTGAATAGACGTAAACCATTTTACAGCATGTATGACAACGATTTCGTCTTTCGGTTGTATTTGTTAAAGGAAAGGATGGTAGGCAAATCATACAATGCACGAATGGTACGCACAAATAAAACGTATTGAAAAAATGTTGGTTTATAGATTTGCACCAGTAAACGCAAATAAAAGATTCATTTAAAATACACAAGTCATAAAAAAAAAGAATTGACTGTGTTAACAGAATTCAATTGTTCCCTTGGTGATTGGTTAGATTTAAACTCTATTGAACTAATCTCTTTTTATATCTAAAAAATTTTTGACTCTGTGGAACTATTGAAATTTTTATTGCTTTTGAGAAAATACATTTTTAAAAAAATCAATTTAGCCCAGCCTGATACCATGGAGTTCATGAGACATAGCACGTAGCCACTCTCTATTCACAGGCTGTCTATATATGATTGGTATTCATATGCTGTTTATTAAAATATTGGGTTTTCACATAATGGGTATTCTCATGCTGGGTATTCTCATGCTCTCAATTTACATGCTGGGTATTTATATGTTTGGGATTTTTATGCTTTATATTAACATGTTGTATATTCTCATGCTTGTTATTCATGGGCTGGTTATTAATGTGATGTATATTCATATTTTGTATATTCACATGCAGGGTATTCACGTGTTGTATATATACATATACCCTATTTATTGATTACCGATACTCTGATATGATTAAATACTTGAAAAACCTGGATTTTTTTTGTAGCTGGTAATCATACCCATGGCATGTATGGTGGAAAGTTTGGTTTTATTTAGTGGGGATGTATGGTAGTATGTAGGTAGGAAAAGTGGTATGTATGGTGGGATGTAGGTTTGGAAGAATGGTGGGATGTATGGTGGGATGTAGGTTGGCATGTATGGTGGGATGTATTTTGGGATGTAGGTTGGCATGTATGGTGGGATGTATGTTGGGAAGTATAGTGGGAAGTAGTTCGGGATGCTTGTTGGTATGTATGGTGGGATGTAGTTTGTGATGCTTGTTAGGATGTAGGTTGAGATGTATGGTGGAATTAATGGTGGGTTATAATTTAGGATTTAATGTGTGAGGTGGTGTTGGATGAAGGATGGGATTTATTGTGGGATATGTGGTTGGGTGTAGGTTGGAATGAACACTTGGATGTTTGTTGGGATAAATAGTTGGATGTAGGTTTAGATGTAGTTTGGGAGGTATGGTTGGATGTATGCTGGGATGTACGTAGGGATGTAAGGTGTGTTGTAGGTGTGGATTTATGGTGAGATATAGTCTGGGATGTAGTTTGGATGTTTGGTGGGATATATTGTGAAATGTAGGTTGAGATGTATGGTAAATGTTTGGTTTGTATGTATGTTGGGATGTATGGTAGGATGTAGGTTGGGATGTATGAGGGATTATGATGTGATGTATGCTGGGAGGCTAGTGGGAACTGTGGTGTGATGTAGGTTATGATGAAGTTGGGATGAATGATGGGTTGTATGGCAGGATGCACGTGGGATGTATGATTAGTATGTTTGGTGCTATGTAGGTTTAGACGTATGGTAGTATGTATGGTGAGTAGTTGGTTGGGATGTATTGTGGGATGTATGCTGGGATGTATGATTGGGATGTTTGGTGCTATGTAGGTTTAGACGTATGGTGGGATGTATGGTGGGATGTATGGTGGGATGTAAGATAAGATATATTTTTATGTAGTTGTCTATGTATGATAGTATGTAGGATTTATGTAGGTTGGGATGTATGGTGTGAAATATGGTTGGATGTAGATTGGGATTTTGATATGATGTATGGTGGGATATGTGTATAGATGTTTGTTGGGATGTAGGTTTACATGTTATGTTGAATGTAGTGTGGGAGTCACTAGCTACTGTGACTCCGAGACACACCATAAATAATATTAAATATTTTGACTCCATGTCATACCACAACATTCAATAACTCTTGTGAATCCATGTCATAATAGAACTGTCACTCAATGTTGTGATTCAAATATTTAATGTAAAGCTAATCATTATAATGCTGGTAGCAGTTGAAGAGACCCTGACCTACCATACTGACAGGCAACCAGTAGTAATTCATCCCTAAGATGCTGTTGTCCTTGTGTTACTATTCTTGTCCCAAGCCAATGGCTATAGCATGTGCTCTATTATCTTTATTATTATTACTACTAATAAAATCAGCAATACTTAATATCATCAGTTAAACAATAAAAATGTATACATCCATGTATTAACATATATTGATGGCCTCATACAATCACAAAAAAAAAGAAAACATTGTATAGTTACATTTTAAAGAATTTGTATATTTATATTTTTTAATAACGCAGAGAATTTAGCTTCTAGGCGTAAAGGCTCTTATTTCTCATTCAGTTTGCTGAGATGAATTCATAACAAATCTTATTTTACGTTACACAGCTTCATTTTTTTTTTTTTAGGTTACATTCAACAGATGAGGATTTTAAGAACGTAAGCCTTAAGGAATATGCCTTCCACATTTCAGGTTTCTATCTACATGGAAAGTTAGAGAATATTGCTCATAAAATAAAATATAAAATGGCCCCTTGGCCCCAGAGGTATCAATATTATGAGCTCTGTACCCTTCAGTATTTTAATATGGATAATCAAGAGTATGTGCACTAAGGTTGGTCGAGATCCATCTTTTCATGTAGGAGTATTTTTTATTTATACAGCACATATTTGGAGGAAAAAAATAAAGACGGGGCCCCCCGTTGTGACCGTTCCGGGTATTTTAGAAATGAAAGCTGCTTAACTTTTGTAAGTTAGCTGTAAGGAATAAGAATGCCAAATGGTAGGCTTCTATCTAAAGGGAAGTTGGAGAATTACTGATGAGTGTGTCAAGGATTTGCTTTTTATTAGTATAGACTAGCAAAATACCAGCACTTCGCAGCAGAGAACCGTTTTAAAGAAAAAAAAAGATAAGAAATCATTAAGTAGATGCATATTTCGGAGACTATGCAATGCATTCCCTTGCAAAAATCAAACCTGCCTAAAATCAATGCCAACTTTTTGTAGGCTCTGTCAGTGTGACCCCGATCCTGGTAAGATCAAAAAATCTAATGAGTCCATAACCCCATTCTGAACCCGATCCCAGCACATTCCCTTTTCTCGGTGTTATCCTGTTCCCGGGGGAATACTATTCCCTTGTGGCTCCGGATCCAGGGTGAATACAGATCAATCCCTTCTGGGTTTTGATCTTAGTGGGAACCTAATCTCAGTGGATCCCGATGCCCTACCGATCCCATTAGGATACCGTTCACTATACGATCCCATTCCAGCTAGGGACTCTCTTTTCCTATGTAATCCCCTTACCTAATAGGATCCTGATCCCAGTTTGAGCTCGTTAACCGATGGGATCTCGATGGTATCCTGTTCCCCAATGGGATCGTGTAACCGATGTGTCCCATTAGGATCCTGTTTCTCTGTGGGATCATGCTCAGTGCGATTTTGTTTGATTAAGCTTTTAGATTTAATTTTATATCCCCATAGAAAAATATAGAACATTCTAGATTAAATGTAATATCATCCATGAAACGTGTACAAATTACATTTCTACGTAATTACTTCTCGAATGTGAAATAATATACAACTACATTGTACTACTAACGATATTACATTTTCATTTATGTCTGAGATGCGGGGGGGGGGGGGGGGGGGAGCCTAAAAAAACATTCAGATAAATTATACATTTAAAATTTGCCAAATTAAAATTGGTTTTGTACAAATTACATTTCTACGTAATTACTTCTCGAATGTGAAATAATATACAACTACATTGTACTACTAACGATATTACATTTTCATTTATGTCTGAGATGCGGGGGGGGGGGAGGGGAAGCCTAAAAAAACATTCAGATAAATTATACATTTAAAATTTGCCCAATTAAAATTGGTTGATATATGCCATAAATATAGAGTTTTTAAACTATCGAAAATTCTAGAAAATTCTAGATCGGCCTTGAATGGATTGGATATTAAATCAAACGATATTTTAATACCAACAAAGAAGGGTATTGCTACAAAGCTAGGCCTAGATCTGCCTATTCACATAGAACCTATGGTGTTGTCTAACCCTATTGATATTTTTATTGATTGATAATTAATTTCTAAATGACACTATGTGGAACGTAGTGCGGCGACAAGTCAAGCCACAAAAGTGTTTCTTTGTTTTGAGTAGATTTTAACTTGAAAGAGATGTCCTGCCTCCATTATTCATCTACTAGACTGCGCCAGCTTCGTAACCTTCTAGCTGATAGGAGATAGCTATCTCCTTAGTAGTGAAATTCTTGCACGATGTAGAACACTTCAATTAATAAAAAAGAAAACTGCTAGAAGTTTTCGCGGGGGAAAAAGGAAGATGAGATCTCGTCACTCAGCTCCTTCCACCTCAACACCTGACCATATGCATCAACCCACTTCTCCCCAGTTTGCCCTCAAAGATACAATGAAAGTAAATTGGTCTTTTGAGACGCAGCAATCGATGCATATCCATGTGGTGACAGATGTGTTTGAACGCCTTCCTGTTCGTCCAAAGCGCGTACCATGGGTCCCACTTGACTCCGGACGTATTCGGCGCAGCAACGTCATTGTCATCAGCGGCCGCCAGAAGCTTCCAGACCAACTACGAGTAGGCCACTATAACTGCCAATCCGTGGGCTCAAAGTGCGGGGCGAAGCGAACAAAGATAGTAGAGTTCGTAAAGGACGAATTTGTTGACGTGCTGTTCCTGACGGAGACTTGGTTGAGGTCAACAGGGGATGATGCCAAGTGTGCTGACCTCACGCCACCGGGTTTCGATATTAAGTCCTTTCCGCGTGCTACGAGAGGTGGCGGCCTCGCTGTCATTTATCGTAGCCACCTCCCAGTGACTTTCACCTCCACATTCCCATTCCAGCACACCTCTCTAGAACTTGTTCAGTTCACCCTCAACACGCCCCACACTGTCAACATGTTATGCTTGTACCGCACTCCGCCCAGTAAGAAGAACAAGCTCCTAAACTCCACCTTCCTCTCTGAGCTCCCTGACCTACTTGACTACTGCAACCTGCTCCGTGGAACAAGTGTGATCGTGGGCGACCTTAACGTTCACTATGACGTCCCTACTGATCCCTTTACTAGCAAGGTACTAGACATCCTCACAAGGTTTAGTCTTGTCCAGGGCATTAAGCAGCCCACCTACTATCGCAGCGGCCACATCATCGACTGGGTGGTGTACCGTGATGACGACAACTTGGTGGACAGCTGTACTGTGAGTCATATGCTCTCCTCTGACCATGCAGCGGTGCTCACTACACTCAACGTAGTTCCCCCAAAGAACCCACCTGTCTACAGGACCGTGCGTGACATAAACGCTATAGACAGAGCAGCCTTCAAAGCCGGCATTAAGACAATGCTTCAAGGGCTAGGTGCTGAGCTCAGCGCTCAGCATCTGGACGATGGCCTCCGAGCACTTTTGGACGAGCACGCCCCTCCCATGGCGCGACGTGTCCCGACTGGTCGCTCGTCGCCATGGTATGCAGGCGTTAGTGACCAACTCCGTCTGGCAAAACTCGTGCGAAGACGCGCTGAAAGACGCTGGGTAAAGACTGGACTGAGTGTCGACAGACAGATCTTTTGGACAGCGAAAGATGCGGTGGCAGAGATTGTACAGAGGGCAAAGGATGACTACTGGAGCTCAAAGGTCGAATCCTGTGCATCAACCAAGGCGTTGTTCAGCGCTAGTAACCGTCTCCTGGGCAACAGCAAGAATTTCACCCTCCCTACCGACATTGCACCAGAGCAACTCCCTGACGCCTTTGCGGACTTTTTCATCACCAGGGTGCAAATGATCAGGGAGGAGCTAGACAGCGCGACCCCTACACCTTCCTCACCGTTCTCGGAGGACGTTAGTCAGACAGAATCATTTGATAGTTTTCTGCCTGTGACTGAGGATGAGGTGAGGCGAGTCATCATCAGGTCTGCTCCCAAGTCTTGTGCCCTCGATCCTATCCCCGTCCCACTGCTTGTAGAATGCCTTGACGTCCTCCTCCCAGCACTCACCTCCATCATAAATTCTTCGATTCTCTCTGGCATATTCCCTCCCATTTTTAAACGGTCGATTGTCCTGCCCCTCCTAAAGAAACCCTCACTTGATCCAAACACACTCAAGAATTACCGCCCCGTCAGCAACCTCTCCTTTCTCTCAAAAATCATAGAAAAACTCATACTCTCTCAGCTCTCTGGCTATCTTCATTCTCGCAATCTCTATCCTTCCTCTCAGTCCGCCTACCGACTTGGTCATAGCACAGAAACAGCACTGGTCCGAGTCATGAGTGACCTCCTGCGCGCGATGGACGATGGCAAACTCTCTATTCTCACTCTGTTAGATCTCTCTGCTGCATTTGATACCATTGACCACCAGATTCTTCTTGACCGCCTTCATCTTTCTTTCGGACTTACTGGCTCAGCTTTAAACTGGTTTCAATCATATCTTTCTGACAGAACTCAAAAAGTCTCTATTTCCAACCGCTCTTCCAAACCTTCAGCCCTGTCTATTGGAGTTCCTCAAGGATCGGTCCTTGGGCCGGTCCTTTTCATCCTCTACACTAAACCTCTATCATCTCTCATTAGCCACCACTCAGTTTCCAGTCAATCCTTTGCTGATGACACTCAAATCAGTGACTCTTGCTTTCCTGATCAACTTGATGCCACAATCCTTCGCATACAGGAGTGCGTGGACGATGTAAAGCGTTGGATGACTTGCAACAAACTGAAGCTAAATGATGATAAAACGGAAATCCTTCTCATCCACTCTCAAAACAAACCTCTCCCTCCATTCGCTCCTTCTTCTATATCTATTGGCAACTCTGACATCACACTCTCTCCCTCTGCCAGAAACCTTGGAGTCACGCTTACGGACACCCTCTCCATGGACAAACATGTCACGAATATATGCAGATCAGCATATAACGAAATTAGAAAAATCAGCACCATTAGACACCTCCTCTCCTTTGATGCCACAAAAACTCTCGTCTCTTCACTCATTCTTTCAAAATTTTACTGCTGTAACATTCTTCTCTCAGGCATTCCTCAACACCACATAGAAAAACTTCAGAAGGCACAGAACTCAGCATGCAGACTCATTTTTAAATTAAAGAAACATGACCACATTCAACCACACATGCGGCAACTCCACTGGCTTCCAATATCCTCTCGCATCAAATACAAGTCTTCCAATCTTTGCTTCAACTCGTTCACTGACCCTCACTTTCCTGTCTATCTCTCTGAACTGTTGCATCCTTACATCCCCACAAGACAACTACGTTCTTCCATTGACAGTAGAACCCTCTCAATCCCAAGAACTAAAACTAAGACCATCGGTGAACGCTCCTTCTGCTTCCATGGGCCCACGTTCTGGAACCAGCTGTGGCTTTAGGGGTATTGATATTACGAGTACAATACCCTTCTGTATTTGAATATGGATAATCAAGATTATGTGTTTTAAATTTGATCAAAATCCAACTATTCATGTAGGCGTACTAAGCCTATAGATATCAATAAAGCTTTTATAAGTAAAAATGAGAAAAAATTAAATGGGCCCCTGGTCCCAGAGGGATGGTTGTTATGTGTTAAGTACCCTTCGATATTTGAATATGGATAATCAAATTTATGTATATTAAGTTTGGTCAAAATCCATTGAATCATGTAGCAGTATTTGTTTTTCATTTTATTTATATATTTCATATTGAGAAAAATGACATTTTCGGCCCCCGGTTCCAAACGATATACAGGTTAGAAATGAAACCTTCTTATCTTTTGTAAGTAAGCCGAAAGGAATAAGCCTGCTAAATTTCAGGCTTCTATCTACAGGGGAAGTTAGATAATAAGTGATTAGTGAGTGAGGGCGTTGCCTTTTATTAGTATAGCTTGTTGAGGGAGAACTTCTATATTTAAAACTAGCAAAAAAGAGGGTAATGTTTGGCGTTCTTTAACGTTTCGGGTTTCGATACATTATGTTTCAAATACCTTTATAAAAAAAAACAAAATTCATTTTTTTTTCAATTGTGTAAATATATTTTTTATTTTTATTTTTAAAAATTCTTAAAAATTTTTTTAAAAATATTTGAAACTTTTTCCGATTCGATTCGTGTGACTAACATTGCCCGATAACAACGTATTTGGTTTCAATGAGAAAATTTACTTTCAGGAATTTAAATAAATGCACCTTTCTGTCACTTAATAAAGTAACTAAATTCTTATATCGGTTTGGAATCATAATCAAAACGGTGTTGTCTGGACTAATCGTATCGTCATCTCATATCTGCAGATTTAAACTTGAACTGGTGGAAATTGTACATCTGATCTTAATAAAGTAACTAAATTCTTATATCGGTTTGGAATCATAATCAAAACGGTGTTGTCTGGACTAATCGTATCGTCATCTCATATCTGCAGATTTAAACTTGAACTGGTGGAAATTGTACATCTGATCAGTTACACATTAACAAAATTTTGACCGAGAAGTTTGTGCCCTGCAAAAATGCAATTTTTCAATTTTTTGCAACCCCCTCTACCTTTAAATATTGTGTCTCCCTTTGCGGTCCACAACCTGACGCTGTATGCTATTAATAAAATAAATGTATCAATAAATGCATTAGATCATTGAATATGTCTGTTTGATCCAAAAAGGCTTGTACATGGATTAGATGATATTGACAAAGCTAGCACATATATCCATCATTATTCGAAAGAATCTCTTAAGCGATTTTGAACATTTTCTAACATTTCATTTGGGGCCGGGGGCACCGAAATCGTTGTTTTTTTTTTTTAAACTATATATGAGCTATATAAATAAAATGACCAACAAATACTCCTACATGAGTAGGACTTAGTACTAACTTAGTACACATACACTTGATTATCCATGTTTCAAATACCACAGGATACTGAACTCATAAGAGCCATCTATGGGGGTTGGATGCTCAATTTCATTTTGCTTATTTAAGCTGTATAAATATCAATAGGCTTAGACAACACTATAGTTTCTATGTGAATTAATGGTTATAGACCTAGCGTGGTAGCAATACACTTTATTATCCGAATTAAAATATCGGTGGATTTAAAACTAAAAATATCCAATCTAGATAGTTTGATAAATTAAAAGAAAAATTATACCTGTGGCACTTTTAAACCGATTTTAATCGGATAAATTTTAAATTTTAGCTCCATAACTTACCTGAGTGATCTTTATGGAGTTTCCCATCTCATGGAAAACGGAATCAGTAGCATGTTTTGATGGGTCCCAAATGGGCTCCCTCTTTTAGCCTAAATGTTTTATAGCCATAGCAGTGCATTTAGTTATTTTATTTTTCTATTTCCAAAAATAATTACTCAGATTGTTATTGTTTACGCGTTTTGAGGAAGCTATTAAATTGTATCTTAGAATGTTCCAGAAATTTCTGTATAGTTGTACGGGCATATATACAGGGATATAAAAGCTTATTGCAATATTAACGAGGTCCAGCAGTAAAATGAACCCAAACGTAACTTGATCCAATCGGATAACGAGATTGGGATCAGATAACAGGGAAGAGGATCCTACAGGGAAACGGGATACTAACGGAATCGGGATCCCACGCGGATCGGAATCATATCGGAAAACTGATATATACCGAGATATCCGGAAGCCGACAGCAATCGGGCTCTAACCGGTATCGTTATCCCACAGGTGTCGAGATGCCATCGAGATCGGAACACCGAGGGGATTTGGATCATACTGGAATCGGAATCCAGAGGGATCAAAATCCCACTTGAACTGGTATACTAATGGCAGCGGGATATAACGAGATTGGAAGCCCACCGAGATCTGAGTAATTATAAGGCTGTAGTCTCTAGAAGTAAATTTCGCCCCGAATGCTATTTCGTCAAATTCCTAGTGTATCCGCTGGTATTATAATAAATTAGAATGGTTTGCTGCTCACAATAAAAATATTTACAAATTTCGATTTTAATCGAACTAGTGTCCACATTAT
The DNA here is from genome assembly GCA_964033795.1 of Lymnaea stagnalis. Taxonomy (NCBI): domain Eukaryota; kingdom Metazoa; phylum Mollusca; class Gastropoda; family Lymnaeidae; genus Lymnaea; species Lymnaea stagnalis. The sequence goes on along the minus strand of CAXITT010000160.1, from coordinate 35,672 downwards.
TATACGTCACAAGTACATCAGTAGCAATGATAACAATGACAATTCTTTATTTGAGCTACACTTTATTGAAACGACATTAAAAGGAAAGAAGTAAATTTTTCAAAATTTGGAAAATGGATTGTTTAAAAGAAAGAACAAATAGAATTTCATACACACAAGCGTTTAGAAAGTTGGCGCAGACTCAAATCTAATATATCAATAAAGTTTAACTTTACTTAAAGATTTGGGCACTTCGCAGGCATACCAGAGTTTATAATGGTCTAAATTACATGATACATCATACATGAAATCATATCCCTTCAAAATGCAGAGGCAATCTTCAATTTTAAAATCGTTCGGCTCTCCTTTATGCCAGAGCAAGTAGGACATCGGTTGCCTATTTGTATGATGCACCCAATCACCTTCTTGGTGTTTGTCAGTTCCAGATATCAGTATCCCATCTACATCATCACGGTTACGTTTTAAAAATTTTTTCATACGATTATATTCGTCTAAATTCTTCACCACGAGGAGATCTCCACACACTGACCTACACACCCTTTGAGCCTCCATATCGTTGCGGTAATAGTCTTGGGAGAAATGAACCACAGTGTCAGCAAGATGAATTGTGTAATGGAGTTTTTTCAAACCTTTTGAATCTTGTTTACACGCTTTAGCTGTACAGATAAAATGATTATGATTTAATTTGAACATGTTGAAATATGTGGTCAAAAGTTTAATTTAGATCAAGACCCTGACCAAAAAAAGATCTTGACCGAAAAAAAACAACCATTTGACGATTATAACCACTCATGACTAATAAAATAAATCTTGTCTAATAATAACGTTCTTTTATTTGTCAATAATTCCTTTAGTTGAAGATTTTACGAATTATGTTAGTGTTCAACTGAGTTATTGGTGGTCAACTGAGGTGCTTGTGGTCAATTGAGGTTTTTGTGATCAACTGAGTTGTTTGTAGTCAACTGATTTGTTTGTAGTCAACAACGGTGTTTGTAGTAATTTGAGGTGTTTGAGGTCCACTGAAGCATGTGTGGTCAAATTAAGTGTTTGTGGTCAAATGAGGAGTTTGAGAACAACAGAGGTGTTTGTAGTCAACTGAGTTGCTTGTGGTCAAATGGAGTGTTTGAGGTAAATGAGTGTTTCTGGTCAAATGACATGTTTGAGGTCAACTGAGTTTTTTCTGGTCAAATGAGGTTTTTGTAGTCCACTAAAGCGTTTGTGGTCAACTGGGCTGTTTGTCAATGTCTCTGCTTTATTTTAATTGGGAAAGTTATATTTTATCTATTCCATGAATGGCATTCATTTTTAAAAAACGTATGTTTCTGTTATAAAATGTTTGATAACGGATGTTTACGGATTGCTTAGAATTATACAAAGTCTTTAATTTTTTTTTAAATGTAAAAAAAAAACCTTAGCACTATCTTTAAAATTATAGGATACCTGTCAAACATTAAGGTATGTGTGTTGAATCTTCTATAAAAATAATAACGCAGGCTGACAAAAAATCTGTTGGACTTGATTTTATGTCTGTTGCTAGTGTTATAGAGAGCTTGTTTACCTAATTTTTCTCGTGCATGCCCTATGATTGACCCCGCATGAGACGCTGTGTTCACATAGGGGTGTGGCTTAGTCCTTTGATCTTTTCGAGTTTATGCCGCCAACAACTAAAAATAATTAATCTGTTCCAAATAGTATTCTGTAGAATGAATGGGATTGTTCTAGAAATGCCATGTAGCTTATCGAAGGCAGGGCTTGGGCGTCGGTAGACCCACTTATTTAAGGGATTGACAGGCACGGATGAGGGAACGGAGATTCAGATAGATTTTATAACTTTACGAGGCGTGTTTTATTCCTTGTGTATTTGTGTGCTCATATGTGTTTATTTCGCATTATTTATTGGCACATTATTCTAACTGTGTTAACTGTGTACCAGTACAAGATCTACCATACTGTAAGTTGAAGATTGTAATTATATTTTCTTTTCTTTTGTAATTATCTTAAGACTGAATAAATCTTATTAATTGTAACTAGAAACTATTTTGGGTGGTATCTTTAATATTGTTGATTCCATGGTATCGTCCTCTCTTAGGCACTGTTTACAACGAGCCAATTTAAAATTAAAATAGGAGATTAATTTCTCCCAATACAAGTCAGTGCTCAACACTAGCACCACCTGAAGTGCTAGCCTAGATCCGAAAATTACATAAAATTTACAATATATGCTATTCTTTGTTTTATTTTGTACTGTTTTAAATCCATGCGAAGATTGCTCATTTTCAAAATCTCATTAGACTTTCCGATCTCTTGGTATCCACTCCAACTCTTTTCTAACTCTTTTAAATTTTAACTACACTTATTCCTACCGCTGAGCAACACATATTTCTTGGTCTAACTTCTGGGCTTCTTTAAAATAGCATAACTGCTTTCATTTTTAATCACTTGTATGGTAAATAGCTATGAAAATTGTTGGGTTTTTTTTAGAAAAAAAAATGTCATAACGTTTTAAAGTATTTTACTACTTGTGCTTACAATAATTGCTCACGCTAAAATTTGGGAAGACAGGATACAATCGTCATAGTTGCGTATTGTACACTCTCATACGTAGATACTGGTAAAGGAAGCCTATGCTTGAATCAGTACAAGTCCGATAGATGGTTATATGAGTCGACACATAGTCTCACAGTTAGGCTTTACTTATTTTCGCCATCTGTGAACCACTAAATTATTTTGTCAAATTTTAATTTCCAACATGTTATCTAGCAGAGTTTGCATGTTCTATGAAATATTATACGATAAAATTGTTTTAGAAGCGAAAGTTGATGCTGCTTTCGTCAAGAGCCATGCGAATTAGATCTTTGTTATAATCATAAGAAGTTTGATCATTCAAGGAACATTTAAGTGAGAAACATGTGAGAATAACCAGACATATCGTTCAAGGCACCCTTACATGAGATAAAGGTCGCAATGACCAGCCACACAGTTCAAGGCACATTTACATGAGACACAATTGAGCATAACCAGCAATATCGTTTACGCCACATTTGCATGAGATACAGGTTGGTATAACAAGCAATATCGTTCAAGGCATTTTTAGAAAAGATACTGGTGAGCATGTCCAGCCATATTGTTGAATTATAAATGATAAAAACTAAATAAGGTTAAAAAGGAAGTGAAGTAACGTGTCGACAAGAAGCCTTTCTCGGAGAACAAAACAACCGAAAAAAAAAAGGAAAAACAATTTTTAAAAACAATAGCACTTAGCTTAGAAGTAGTATCCGTTGGCAGCAAATGAATTGTGACGGAAATTAAGTGCGTGAGAGACTGAATAGGGAATTGGGAATTTAAAGTTGAGAATTTTAAGTCCATGGCAATAGGTCAGTACGTGGAGGAGCGGAGCTAGGCTTAGCTGTGAAAACAGACATGACGTTCATATCCTGTTGTGTTACTGAGCCTTAGGTCAGGATAAGCTTGTGCCCCGTCTCTAAAGACTTCAATTGTAGCGAGCACCAGTGCAAGACGGACTTTTCAATGTGTGCGATGGTTGCTTGCACGAAAAAAACAATCCAGGTGAATTTGAAATACAAGTTTATTACCATTTACATGAGATGCATCTTGGAACAACGAGCCAAAGTGTCCTCGTTTTATAGCCATTTTAATTGTTTCTATAGTATAGTAGTTACTATCCTAGTGTCTCTGGTTTTTCATTTTTATTTTACTCAGTTTACATGTTTTTAAAAATTGTAAAGCGCTTAGAGCTTTAAGGTAAGCGATATATAAAAATGCCCAAATAAATAAAATAAATAAATATCGTTTTAGGCTATTTACATGAGTAACAGGTAGGAGTGACCAGTCTTATCGTTCAATACATCTTTACATGAGGAACAGGTTGGTATGACTATCCATATCGTTCAAGGCATCTTTACATGAGATAAAGGTGAGAGTGACCAGCCTTATTGTTCAAGGCATTTTCACGTTGAATAAAGGTTTGCATGACTAGTCATATCGATTTAAGGCATCTTGACATAAGATAGAGGTTGGCATTACCAGCCATACCACTCGAAAATTGCTTGAAATCGCATAGAAAAAAAAACAGGACCAATATTTATTGTGGCTCTGTCTCCTATTATTTTTAAGAAATACCCCACTTTGTGAGTAATTACCGAGGGAGTAAAAGATCAATAAATTTAGCTGCGATTTCCCGATTAGAAATGTGTACACTACCCAAGCAAACCAATTAGCAGAAACCTGTGGCAACCGTTGCTTAGTTATATGTTTGAGAATGTCTGTGTGCCACAAGAATGCTTTCTTCAACAAAGCCGTGCACGTTTCATACAGTTGCATTGATGATTGGTTTATATTAAGTTTGTTCCCACGCTATGCTTAGCACCTAAAAAAATGTTTAATACCCTCCATGATTTTGGTATATAGCTTAAAGATAAACTTCTCTGCAGCCATTAACTAAATGCATTTCGAATAGCAACTCACAAAGGTCTTGCGATTCAAAGTTGTACTATGAAACATCAACATTTAAGGTCTTGGCGTTTAACGTTGTACTACGAATCATCAACATATAATGTCTTGAGATTAATGTTGTACTATAAACATCAATAGTGGTTATATTTGTTTGTTTTTTTTAACGACTATGCTATTTTAATGCGTCACATACTCAGGTAATTTGTAATCTAATCACGATCATAATAATCTGTTCAAAAATATTTGAAGCGAATAAGTTTGCTCACATCTGACAAGCCTCATTTTATTTCAAAATTTCGTTTATGTTTGACTATTGATGACATCAAATTTTTGAAAGTACATCCATTGTCATAACTATAATAGGATACTGATTGATGATATATTATTGAATTTGACGCTAACCAGTACTGACATGTTGTCTGATGTTTAGCAAACTAGTTTACCTCCCCCAAGCCCCCCAAGCCCCCCCCCCCAAACAGACGATTGACTAATGTCGCTGAACAGTACTGACGTGATGAATTATGGCATGTGAATAAATTGCAACCTAATTACCACCCTACCTCCTCTTAGTGCACATGCTTGATAATGTCACTGAACGGTACTGACATCTTGTCTCATGTGAGTCACTAACAAACTACTTACCCCCTTCCCCCCCCCCAGAACAAATGATTAATTAATTCCCTACCTCCTCTTAGTGCACATGCTTGATAATGTCACTGAACGGTACTGACATCTTGTCTCATGTGAGTCACTAACAAACTACTTACCCCCTTCCCCCCCCCCCAGAACAAATGATTAATTAATGTAGCTTAACAGTACTTACATGTTCTCTAATGACATATAGTAAGTCACTAACAAAGTACTCAAGCTCTAGAACAAATAATTGATTAATGTCGCTCAACAGTAATGACATGTTCTTTAATGACATAGAGTGAGTCACTAACAAACTACTCAACCTCTAGAACAAATGATTGATTAATGTCACTGAACCTCACTGACATGTGTAATGGCATGTATTAACAAACAACTTACCCCCATGAACAGATGATTGAAGATTAAGCAGGATATAGACGACGATAAAGACCTGCATCTTAGTTATGTCACGTCTTGTAGAGGAGAACATTGATGGCCTCTTTGTGGTCGCTCGTTGGCAGTATCAGTGAAACTCTTAATCTTTATATAACAATATTTTCATTTGAGTTAAATGAATCTACAGCTTATGCCTGATTAATATAAATCCATGGGTCAAGTAGATTTATTAAAAAAAAAACACGGTATTATAGAAGCAGATGCAATATTTTTTTTAAGAAATGGATTTAGAGAAGCCGATTTCGAGACTGAAATAACTAAATTATTTCACAGCCGCTAAGTTGAAATTCGTATTATATGTTGAGGCTTTTTAATTAATCGTCCATGTTAATGTAAAACACACAGTATATTTTGTTAGAAAATATAAGCTGCACTGCTGCTTAGTAATCTAAAGACTTGATTCTATATGCATAAGACTAATTATCTAAAGAGAAAAGTATGTAAAATACATTAAATTATGAAGGGCAAAGAAATGTGTATCCTCGGTTTATTTTGCATATAGAAAAGATGTAAAGGAAAAGAAAATAGTTAAATAATATCGTCAGTGCTAAAAGCTAGAAAACAACACAGAGAAGACAGAAACTCAAATAGCCACGAAAAAATGTCTCTTAGATACCAACCAAAGAAGACTCAGATATTCATTTGAGAAGACTTCTAGTTGTGATTCAACTTCATTTTGGTGGGCTTTTGCAGTTGGTGGACCTTTTTTAAGCTTTTGGTAATCATATGGTTCTTCTCTTTGGCTGCGACATTGTGAATTATGCTTATTCTCTACTTATGTTTTAATTACATAAGTATGAATAATATTTTCATTGATTACCTTCATCCGCAATTAAGAAAATCTAAATCAGTTCTCATCTTAGATAAGCCTTGTATTTGTTTGGCCTGAGTAGATTTGCAACCTGTCAATCAGCACCGTTGTTGATGCTGATCCAAACCTTATTTCAAACATCTCATTGTACATAATTTAAGGTAATTTATGTGTATATGAAAATGCTATTTGTAATATACAAAGAATTAGCACAGGCTGGCAGTTCTAAATTTTGTTGCCCCAGGCATATCTATAAAAATTTTTGTGACCCTCTCTCTTACAAATGTTCAGGTCGGTAATAATTTTTAAATATTTTAAATGGTGCTGCTTGCAAAGGCGTGTAAAAATAATCCTAGTCTTATTCTGAAAAGTAAGTATGTTTAAAAAATTTAAAAAATTATTATTATTTTTTATTAAATATCCGCAAAGGAATCTATTTGAATTTAAAGTTGTTTTGATTGAAAACTCCTTGTTTAAAGTCTGGTAAGACAAATTTAGAATTCCAGCTCGCATTTACTATAGAAATTGTAAATTTTGTAAAAAACAATAATGATAATTGGCATCATAGAATAACTATTATACTAATTATTCACACAATTTGTGTCTTTCTTTTATTATGGTAAATGCGCAGATGACTTGTGCATAATCTAGTGAAAATTCAAAATCTTTCACAATCTGTCACTTTGTTGCAAGTAGCAAGAGCTTCTACCACCTTTAGTCTGTCATTTTGTTATAAGTAGTCTGAGATTTTGCTACATTATGTTTTCGAAACTTTGCCAAGAAAAGTGTACTTTTAGAGACTAGTTCATCCAATTTTTTGGCCCAGTATTACTTAGACTTGCGGTGTCTACATGATGTTGGTTTCGTTGTCTTTTAAAAACCTAATATAGCATCCTTGAAGTTGTTGTTTATATCATCTATATTCTCAAAGTCTTCAGGGGTCTAGCTAATTCTACGATCACTCTTTCTATTTCATGTCACTCCCTCTCTATGAGAAATGCACCACTAAGGGATTTTGAAGGTGTCAAAAAGGGGTTTGCCTCCATGTGGCGTGGCAGGCTAAAAGGGATGACCAAACCATCCAAAGTACGGCAGGCTAGTAGGGATGACCAAACCACCCAAAGACGTGGCAGGCTAGTAGTGATGACCAAACCATCCAAAGCTTTAACAAACTGGCACATGGCAAATTTAAATTGAAAAGACTCCCTTGGTTAAGAAAGGGTTGTCAAATAATCACAATCAAGGAGTGAAAGATTGCTGACAAAACTTAAAACTCTATGACCAACAAAGTTGTGAATGCAAAGCACGTCGCAGCATTGACCAACAAAAGCCCTGGTTTTCCTGGTCCTTAACGTGTGTGGAATCAGACAGAAGTCACACGAAATAAACAAACTTCTCCATGAAATCGAAGTGAATGTATTAAAATTCCTGGAAAACTTACTGCACGGTAAGGCTTTCAAAATATTTGGTTATTGGCTCTACCACTGCAGGTGTGGCAGAATTACCATAGCAGTAAGAAAAGACCTCGCAGTGGAGGTCGCAGTAGTCAAGAACTATTGCAACACGGATAACCTCACTGTGAATGTATCCAACATTGGCAAGACTTTCGCAGTGGTTAATTTTTGCAACACTCTTCGCAACCCTGTACAATACCAAACGGGAGGTTTGGTGGGGGTAGGACAGTCTTCGCCAAGACCATCATAGCGGGAGACTGTAATGCCCAATCGCCCGTGTGTGGCTATGCAGAGAGGAACGTGACCAGAAATCATTTCAAAGAAGTCTGCGTTGAGACAAACCTGATTAGGTATAAAGACGGGGAGTTTGCGCCTAGTCTAATCCACACTGGACATAGCGCAAAATCCAGACTAGACCTAACGCTTATATCAGCAAACTTAGCGTCCAAGCACATTCTGGTGGTCTTATGCGGATTGGGAGTGACCAATCTCCCTTTTCTATTATAGTTTCCACTGAGCACGTCCAAGGATTGGTGTGGAAAAAGAAACCTGCTCTTCAGAAGAGCCAAATGGAAAGAATACGAAAAGCTCGACGCTAATTTCGTGAGATTTACTGACACAATCCTGAATATCGCACGTAAGACGATCACCAAGACCAACAAGAAATAAAAATTGAGGCCCTACTGGAATAGGGATTTGAAAGACCTAGAAAAGCAAATAGCAAAATCCAGAAAATAAGCGGCTTGAAAGAAAACGCACGCTTCTTTTGCAAGCTACAATCGACTTACCTATGAAATTTGGGGCCGCTGTCCAGAAGCTAAAAAGTCAAGGTTGGTTACTGCATGTAAAACCTGGATCTTCTTCATCCAAAAAAATGTGGGTGACTATTAGAAAATCTTTCTGGCAAGGGAATGAAAGGAAGCCAAAAAAGACCGCGAAATTCACCGAGGCGAGCGATGCCAAAAGAGCATGGATGCTCAACAAACACTTTGCTGAAGTTGACAAAAAAGCCAGAGAGACGGACGAAAGCCAAACCATCAAAAGACTGAGAAAGAAGAGAGCTCGTGCGCACTGTATTTGGCCCTATCAAGAGAATTTCACAGCAACTTTCTTGATTGAAGTACCTGGAACAACCCTAGGCGAGTGCAAAACGGCCAAATCATCAGGGCACGATAAGACTCATAACGAGATTTCAACCCATCTTGGTAAACAAGCGAAAGAAACAATGCTTGCCCTGATAAACAGAACCTCGATTTCTGGCGTCTAGCTGAAAGGGTGGAAAAATCTAATAGTTATTCCGATAGCAAAAGATGGTAAACCAATGAATTTACCAGCAACCACCTTCTGATTTCTTCAACATCGTGCGTAGGGAAAGTGGCAGAACGAATGGATAATGGTTAATGCAAGAATCTGCTTGTTGTTTGAAAGAAACACATGCTCACCAACAATGCAAGGTGGGTTCTGCAAGGCACACCAACCCATGGACCAAGTCATACATAATACAGTCATTGACTAATTAACTACAGGTGTGAAATCACACGGTAGCCATGTTCTTTGAACTCCAGCAGGCATATGATCGAGTTTTGGGATTACCGGTAACGTGTTAAAATTTGTTTAGGAATACCTAAGGAATAGAACTTAAGCCACACGGGTCGGCTGTAGTTTATCCAATAAGCTAAAAGCTCTTATGTCCTATAATAAGTTCTTGCGCATGGGCCCACCCTCAGATGTACCTTTTTCATTGCCTATGTGTATGAGATGCAATGGGAACTGGAGCCAAGAACGCAATTTTCGCTGATAATCTAGTAATCTTGAGGTCAGGAATTGATGTTAAACAAATACAGATCCGGCTCAAGCACAACCTAGAACTAATTAGAAACTACACGAACATGTGAAAAATGGTCGATAACATTGACAAGTTGATCGACTCGTTATTCAAAAACGTGCGTAATTTACTAGAGCACGAAATGAAACTCAACATAATTGGCAAAACTCCAAAATGAGATTGGGCACAAATGTATTCGGGTTGAAGCAGGAACAGAAGCGCAGGTTACAAAACCTCATGCAGGTACTATGCGCCAAAGATTTGTAAATATATGATAAGATGTACATAAATCGCATGGCCCTAGTCTTTTAATAAAAACATGATCTGTCGAAAATAAACCTTATATCCCTAGTTTTTTAATAAATACATGATCAGAGGAACCTAAACCATATAGCACTAGTGTTTGTATACAAACATGATCAGAGGAACATACCCCAAATAATGCTAGTCGTTGTTGTCAACTCCTAACGTCTTCTTGGATTAATTACATTCGTCAGTTCTTTCATACGTTGAAGCGTCGTACTATTCTAACTATCAATTAACAAACTCAACTCCTTTTCATAATAACTATAACTTTAATATCTAAGTAAATATAATAAACATCCTATCACTCCAAGGTTCCACTCAAGACTGCCGCACGACTAAAACATACGTCACAACACTGCATAGACAATACGTCACGACTCAGCATAAAAATACGTCATAAATACAATGGCGGGAAGAGCGTTCACTAACTATAATAGTCAAGCGCGGGAAAAGCGTTCAACAACTAATGAACATAATATTGAGTCGCAACAATTCCTAATGAACGCTCATACTCGACATATCCCCCCTCTTTCATTTCAGATTTTACTCAGGGAGTGAAATCGTCACCAGACATACAAAATTTACATCAATTACATCAAGAAGAACCCTTCAGCCATATGAATGGTCCTTATCAAAAAACATTATTTAGGTATCACTGAAAATCAAACAGATTTATGATATACTGCAATAAAATAAACAATCCTTCGTACATAATTTTAAATGCAATTCAAGAGTTAAAAATTCATGTACCACAATAAAAATCAGACCATTAAAATTGAATGTCAACATTAATTTTCATTTTTCATACCAATAAAAATAATTATATTTGTATCTCAAAAATCCGGGCAAATACATCAATATCCTTACTGAAGTTGAAACTATAACTAAGTTAATCCAAATCATATCATCAAAAAGGTGTATTTTTAAATAAAACCAATGGTCATCACTATAAAAACACAAAACTATCTAACATTATTACAGGTGAGAGATGCCTCACCACAATTTGAGCAGCCTTTATTTGCTCTTAAATAACACAGCTACAGATGGCGGGACATATCTTTTGTCCGTGGATTTCACAACTTTATGCTTCAACATGTTTATTATAATTAAAATTATCTCTCCCTGTTCTTTTGACCCGTGGTCATAACTCATGTGAAACCTCAGTTTTACAATACATATTTTTAAATTGTTACAAAATGAAAAACGAGTCTCATAAAAAAGAAACTCAAACAAATCAGGAACTTCAGGGCAATCATGGCAATAGTTACTTTTAACAGATTCATTTTTTTTAACAATACAAACAAAAGCATCACCTCCCAACTCATGGACCTGACAACTCACCTCCTCTTGAAAATCATAAACAAGTGCACCTTTAGAGCTGGCAGCGCTCTCTTTAACACTTTCAACATTGGTTTCCAACTTAATGTTAGAGCACTCCTGGCTCTCAAAATCTGGACAACCTTCACTCACATTACTTGGGAATTTATTTTCATTACAACTATCTGTAACAATTTGTACATTTGAGCAGGCCTGGCTCACATTTACAGGTGATTCATCATCATTACAACTATCCGTAACAATATGAAAATTTGAGCAGCCCTGGTTCACATTTACAGGTGAATCATTATCATTACAGCTATCCGCAACAATATGAAAATCTGAGCAGCCCTGGCTCAAATTACCTATTGATTCATCATCAATACAGCTCTCTGCATTACTATAAAATTTTGAGCAACCCTTGCTCATAACAACTTGTAATACATTTTCATTGCAGATCTCTGCAGTAACATCAAAACCTGAGCACACCTGGCTCACATTATCAACTAATTCATTTTCATTACCAGTACATATCTCTGTAAAAACATCAACATTTGAGCAACCTTTGCTCACAACCTTTTTACACAGTGACTCATTTACATCACAATAATTATCAACAACAATTTTATCTCCTTCCCCCACCTCAGGGATTACACTCACCTCATCAACCTCACACAAAAAATCAGACACTTTAACTTCAGGACTTACATTATCTGATGGCTCACCGTGAGATACAACAAAAATCATGTCCTCAGACATTAGAACAGGGTTCTCTTTGATTTCAATGCCGCCCGTTTCCATAACAACCAATTCATTACATGCTGTGGCGCTGGGACAATCCCCTACATATGTCCACCTAAGGTCATTTCCAATGACTTCTACCTTATTAAATTGTCGTCCCCTTTCTTCTTTACATTGGACTTCCTGGGATACACCAACTACTTCAACCTCGTTTTGACATGAATCTAAAGCTATATTGTTCTTCCTTTCTAGCTCTAAGTTCTTCTTCTCTCTGTCTATTTATACGTTCATTCTCTCTCTGTCTATATATACGTTCTTCCTCTCTCTTTCTATCTATACGTTCTTCCTCTCTGGCTCTAAGTTCATCCTCTCTCTCTTCCCGTACGTGTTCTTCGACCTTAACTCTTATATATTCCTCTAGGTTCTCTCCCGTATAAAGAAGTAACACACCCACATGCCTAATTTCTTCTAAACTCCATTTCCTACTGACATATCCAGCCATAGCAATGCAAACTAAGGGTGATCATACAATAAACAATAATTAGGTTTAAGGACCAATCGCAGTCTGTTTAAACTAACTCTAGCAAAAATCTAAATTCTACCCAGGTAAAAAAAAATGTTAATACATAAGTCATAAGAAAATTAATGCCAAAAATGTTTTAAACAATAAAAATCCAACTTGCCTGGTTCGTGGAAAGTCCTATAGAATTTAAATATTATTCAAAACTCACACTGGGCTTAATTAAGTGTCAATGGTTCTTTACTGTCAATAGTTCTCTCACAAACTTCAATTGTCCGATATGGCGATCTTGGGACACAGTCATTGAGGTGTGGGTGACCGGGACGGGTCACGGGACATCGGCAGCTCACTGGACAGAACGTAGGCGAATCGCCGACACTGGACAGTTCGTGTGTAACTCACCAATACAGGATCGGACATAGGAAGCTTGATGCGTGGTGGGACGTTGGTGGCTCGTTGCAACAGGACAGGGTGTTGTTCAACTGAGTGACCGGACAGGCCACAGGACTTCACAGCTCACTGGACACGAAGTTGGTAGCTCACCACCCACAGCACGTAGATAACTCGATACAGGGAAATGCGTAGTCAATTCACTGGAGCTCAACTGGACGTTGGCGACTTGATGAAGGTCAGGGCTGGGAATTTCACTGGAACTGAACACGAAGTTGGTAGCTCACTACCGAAGGAACGTAGATAACTCGATACGTGGAGGGGCGTGGTTAATTCACTGGAACTGAACAGAACGTTGGCAACTTGATAACGGGCAGGGCGTAGTTAATTTGATGTAACTGGACACGACATTGGTAACTTCATACAGGGCAGGACGTAATTATTTCACCGGAACTGAACAGGACGTTGGCAACTTGATAACGGGCAGGGCGTAGTTAATTTGCTGTAACTGGACACGACATTGGTAACTTCATACAGGGCAGGACGTAGTTATTTCCCTGGAACTGGACACGAGGTTGGTAACTTGATAACGGGCAGGGCGTAGTTAGCCTGTTGCAGGTTAGGACATATCTAGCCTAATACAGGACGTAGGTGGTTGATGGAGTTACTGGCGTATGCAACTCATATAAACTTGACACACGGTGGCAGCGGGGCTCTGACATTGAAATACGGGAACATGCGACGATGGTTGCAACTTCACTAAAGTTGAATAATAAGAATGTTCTTGTACTTTACCTCAAGTATGAAAATAACGAGGTTCACCAATCCCGGATGAGAAGCCCCCATGTCAACTCCTAACGTCTTCTTGGATTAATTACATTCGTCAGTTCTTTCATACGTTGAAGCGTCGTACTATTCTAACTATCAATTAACAAACTCAACTCCTTTTCATAATAACTATAACTTTAATATCTAAGTAAATATAATAAACATCCTATCATTCATAAATACAATGGCGGGAAGAGCGTTCACTAACTATAATAGTCAAGCGCGGGAAAAGCGTTCAACAACTAATGAACATAATATTGAGTCGCAACAATTCCTAATGAACGCTCATACTCGACAGTTGTATAAAAACATGATCAGATGAACTTAAAACACATAGCCCTAGTCTTTGTATAAAAACATGATCACATCAATATAAAACATACTGCCCTAGTCTTTGTATAAAACATGATCACATCAACATAAAACATACTGCCCTAGTCTTTGTATAAAAGCGTGTCTATTATTTACTCACCTATATTTGAAGTGATTTCGAAAATACATATCAGCAGAAGGATGAAAAGAAAGTATATAAATATTTGTTTTTGCCATTCATTTTTTAGTGTAATGGAGCATATGTACTTTAAAAAACAAATTAAAATAATATTTGAATTTTAAGACTGTTTAAATTTTAGCTTTTTTTTTTTTTTAAATGAAAGATTTAGATTAACTTTTATTGCATTTACTTAATTTTAAAATAGCTTATCGGTAGTTTAATTTTTAAAAAAACAAAACATTAATTTATCATCTTATGGGGGATTGTTATTCCTCCCTTAAATTTCCACACATATTATAGATTATTAGTTAAACAGAGCACAAATAATTTGTTTGTGACACTTCGTTTTTTGCAAAATATAGAAATATATTACATGTCCTTTATTCTTTATTTGCTAGTATTAAACATTTTTTTTAAAAAACATTATTATGCTACTGATCTAACAAAGAGAATGCAGTTGAAAAACAAAAGTAAAAATAAGGATTCAGGATGCAATTGCGTTTGCAAGCATCCTATCTTTTCAAAGTACTCTAGGCAGTCGTTGTTGCAGACCATGTTCAATTAAATACGTACGATATATTTAACACGACCGAGACGTTTGTATAAACATGCTCGAGTTTCACGTTGACAGCATAAAGATGGGAATAGGTTTCATTTATTGCGTGTAATTTAAGTTACATAAATATAAATAGTAGTATATTCATTAGAAAATATTTTTTTTGTGATACAAACCTCTGCTACCACGAGTCTTAACTTGCCGTGTGTGCTTTCACACAGAATGCCGCTGACTGAAATGATATTTTATAAACTGCATTTGTCGAATACGTTCGCGTGGGATGATGCTTTTTATCGATATAAAAGTTGAATAGACGTAAACCATTTTACAGCATGTATGAGAACGATTTCGTCTTTCGGTTGTATTTGTTAAAGGGATTGATGATAAGCAAATCATACAATGCACGAATGGTACGCACAAATAAAACGTATTGAAAAAATGTTGGTTTATAGATTTGCACCAGTAAACGCCAATAAAAGATGCATTTAAAATACACAAGTCATAAAAAAAGAATTGACTGTGTTAACAGACTTCAATTGTCCCCTTGTGATTGGTTAGATTTAAACTCTATTGAGCTAATCTCTTGTTATATCTAAATATTTTTGACTCTGTGGAACTATTGAAATTTTTATTGCTTTTGAGAAAATACATTTTAAAAAAAGTCAATTTAGCCCAGTCTGATACCATGGAGTTCATGAGACATAGCACGTAGCCACTCTCTATTCACAGGCTGTCTATATATGATTGGTATTCATATGCTGTATATTAAAATATTGGGTTTTCACATAATGGGTATTCTCATGCTGGGTATTTACATGCTCTCAATTTACATGCTTGGTATTCGCCTGCTGGGTATTTATATGTTTGGGATTTTTATGCTTTATATTAACATGTTGTACGTTCTCATGCTTGTTATTCATGTGCTGGTTATTTATGTGATGTATATTCATATGTTGTATATTCACATGCAGGGTATTCATGTGTTGTATACATACATATACCCTAGTTATTGATCACCGATACTCTGATATGATTAAATACTTGAAAACCCTAGATTTTTTTTGGAGCTGGTAATCATACCCATGGCATGTATGGTGGAAAGTTTGGTTGTATTTAGTGGGGATGTATGTTGGTATGTAGGTAGGGAAAGTGGTATATATGGTGGGATGTAGGTTTGAATGAATGGTGGGATGTATGGTGGGATGTAGGTTGGCATGTATTTTGGGATGTATTTTGGGATGTAGGTTGGCATGTATGGTGGGATGTATGTTGGGAAGTATGGTGGGATATAGTTTGTGATGCTTGTTAGGATGTAGGTTAAGATGTATGGTGGAATTAATGGTGGGATGTAATTTAGGATTTAATGTGTGAGGTGGTGTTGGATGAAGGATGAGATTTATTGTGGGATATGTGGTTGGGTGTAGGTTGCAATGAACACTTGGATATTTGTTGGGATAAATCGTGGGATGTAGGTTTAGATGTAGTTTGGGAGGTATGGTTGGATGTATGCTGGGATGTACGTAGGGATGTAAGGTGTGTTGTAGGTGTGGATTTATGGTGAGATGTAGTTTGGGATGTGGGTTGGATGTTTGGTGGGATATATGGTGAAATGTAGGTTGAGATGTATGGTAAATGTTTGGTGGTATGTATGTTGGGATGTATGGTGGGATGTAGGTTGGGATGTATGAGGGATTATGATGTGATGTATGCTGGTGGGCAGGTTGGGAACTGTGGTGTGATGTAGGTTATGATGAAGTTGGGATGAAAGATGGGTTGTATGGCAGGATGAACGTGGGATGTATGATTAGGATGTTTGGTGCTATGTAGGTTTAGACGTATGGTGGTATGTATGGTGAGTAGTTGGTTGGGATGAATTGTGGGATGTATGCTGGGATGTATGATTGGGATGTTTGGTGCTATGTAGGTTTAGACGTATGGTGGGATGTATGGTGAGTAGTGTGTTGGGATGAATTGTGGGATGTATGCTGGGATGTATGATTGGGATGTTTGGTGCTATGTAGGTTTAGACGTATGGTGGGATGTATGGTGAGATGTAGGTTGGGGTGTATGGTGGGATGTTTGGTGGGATGTAAGATAAGATATATTTTTATGTAGTTGTCTATGTATGATAGTATGTAGGTTTGCATGTAGGTTGGGATGTATGGTGGGATATATGGTTGGATGTAGATTGGGATTTTGATAGGATGTATGGTGGGATATAAGTATAGATATCCAATCGTCACTATGCACAGGAAATGTTCCAGCAGACTGGAGAACAGCGCATGTCATTTCAATTTACAAGAAAGGGGAGCATTCCAACCCTGCCAACTATCGTCCGATATCCCTCACTAGCGTCGTCTGCAAACTGTTGGAGCACATAATTGTAAGCACTGTCATGAAGCATCTTGAAAGTCAAAATACACTCAATGACTGTCAAGATGGCTTCCGAGTCAATAGGTCATGTGAGACCCAGCTTCTCGAATTTGTAGAAGACTTGATGACCAATCTGGAGAACCACAAGCAGACTGACGTGCTAGTAATGGACTTTGCAAAAGCATTTGACCCGGTGAATCATAATTTGCTTCTACACAAACTCCAGATAAATGGGATTCAAGGCACCACTAAAACATGGATCTCTAGCTTCCTCAGCCACCGACGCCAAGCAGTAGTGGTGGGTGGTACAAGCTCCTCCTTTGTCAATGTGAAGTCAGGGGTCCCCCAGGGATCAGTCCTGGGCCCCTGTTTGTTCCTAGCATACATTAATGACCTACCGGTGAAACTGACATCACAGGCAAAACTGTTCGCAGATGACACAGCAGTGTATAGGACGATCTCCAACAGATCTGACCAGGACCAGCTAAAACAGGATCTCAATCTGTTAGCTGTGTGGGAGATGAGCTGGGACATGGAATTTCACCCTGCCAAGTGCCAGACACTATCAATCTCTAGAAGTTGTACTCCTCTACACTACCAATACGAACTGCACGGCAAGTTTCCTCCGTAAAGTACCTGGGTGTTACCATTCAAAGAGAGTTCCGCTGGGACGAGCATATTAACAATGTATGTAACCAAGTAAACTAAGCCTTGGGGCTCTTAAGGCGAAATCGAAAGATTGGCAAATCCTGTGTGAAAGAAAGAGCATATAAAGCCTTTATCCGTCCGATTTTAGATTATGCATCTTCAGTCTGGGACACATGTACCCAGAAGAACATTGACAGGTTGAAGGCGGTCCAGCGACGAGCAGCACGTTTTGTCCTAAACCGCTACAGGAATACCTCTAGTGTTGGCAGCATGCTAGAAACACTAGGCTGGTCACCATTGGACAAACGACGACGACAATCCAGGCTCTCCATGATGTACAAGATACATAATGGGCTGGTCCACTGTTCCAGTATTAAACAGAATCTCGTCCCTCTCCCCCCTAGACAGCGACGAGGCCATGACAGGCTATTCAGGCTCATACCAGCAAGAAGCCAGTATAGGAGCTGCTCATTCCTGCCCAAGACAATCAGGGACTGGAACCATCTTTCAAAAGGAACGGTTGAGGCGACAACACTAGACACATTTGTTTCTATTGCCTCAAGCTTTCAAACCCCTAGTGCATAATTTCCTCATCACCACCAGTAACAGAAACATTGCAAATCCAATCTACATGCATAGGAGCCAAAATGATCAATAAATTGATCGTGGGCCCTTAAGATATAGAAGAAGAAGAAGATGTTTGTTGGGATGTAGGTTTACATGTTATGTTGAATGTAGTGTGGGAGTCACTAGCTACTGTGACTCCGAGTCATACCATAAATAATATTAAATACTTTGACTCCATGTCATACCACAACATTCAATAACTCCTGTGACTCCATGTCATAATAGAACTGTCACTCAATGTTGTGATTCCAATATTTAATGTAAAGCTAATCATTTTAATGCAGGTAGCTGTTGAAGAGACCATGACCTACCATACTGACAGGCAACCAGTTGTAATTCATCCCTAAGATGCTGTTGTACTTGTGTTACTAAACTTGTCCCAAACCAATGGCTATAACATGTGCTCTATTATCTTTATTATTAGTACTACTAATAAAATCAGCAATACTTAATATCATCAGTTAAACAATAAAAATGTATACATCCATGTATTAACATATATTGATGGCCTCATACAATCACAAAAAAAAAAGAAAACATTGTATATTTAAATTTTAAAGAATTTGTATATTTATATTTTTTATTAACGCAGAGAATTTAGCTTCTAGGCGTAAAGGCTCCTATTTCTCATTCAGTTTGCTGAGATGAATTCATAACAAATCTTATTTTACGTTACACAGCTTCATTTTTTCTTTTTTAGGTTACATTCAACAGATGAGGATTTTAAGAACGTAAGCCGTAAGGAATATGCCTTCCACATTTCAGGTTTCTATCTACATGGAAAGTTAGAGAATATTGCTCATAAAATAAAATATAAAATGGCCCCTTGGCCCCAGAGGTATCAATATTATGAGCTCTGTACCCTTCAGTATTTTAATATGGATAATCAAGAGTATGTGCACTAAGGTTGGTCAAGATCCCTCTATTCATGTAGGAGTATTTTTTATTTATATAGCCCATATTTGGAGGAAAAAAATAAAGATGGTAGGCTTCTATATAAAGGGAAGTTGGAGAATTACTGATGAGTGTGTCAGAGATTTGCTTTTTATTAGTCTAGACTAGCAAAATACCGGCACTTCGCAGCAGAGAACCGTTTTAAAGAAAAAAAAGATAAGAAAACATTAAGTAGATGCATATTTCGGAGACTATGCAATGCATTCCCTTGCAACAATCAAACCTGCCTAAAATCAATGCCAACTTTTTGTAGGCTCTGTCAGTGTGACCCCGATCCTGGTAAGATGAAAAAATCTAATGAGTCCATAACCCCATTCTGAACCCGATCCCAGCACATTCCCTTTTCTCGGTGTTATCCTGTTCCCGGTGGAATACTATTCCTTTGTGGCTCCGGATCCAGGGGGAATCCAGATCAATCCCTTCTGGGTTTTGATCTTAGTGGGAACCTAATCTCAGTGGATCCCGATGCCCTACCGATCCCATTAGGATACTGTTCACTATACGATCCGATTCCAGCTAGGGACTCTCTTTTCCTATGTAATCCCTTTACCTGATAGGATCCTGATCCCAGTTTGATCTCGTTAACCGATGGGATCTCGATGGTATCCTGTTCCCCAATGGGATCGTGTAACCGATGTGTCCCATTAGGATCCTGTTTCTCTGTGGGATCATGCTCAGTGCGATTTTGTTTGAATAAGCTTTTAGATTTAATTTTATATCCCCATAGAAAAATATAGAACATTCTAGATTAAATGTAATATCATCCATGAAACGTGTACAAATTACATTTCTACGTAATTACTTCTCGAAAGCGAAATAATATACAACTACATTGTACTACTAACGATATTAAACTTTCATTTATGTCTGAGATGCGGGGGGAGGGGGAGCCTAAAAAAACATTCAGATAAATTATACATTTAAAATTTGCCCAATTAAAATTGGTTAATATATGCCATAAATATAGAGTTTTTAAACAATCGAAATTTCTAGAAAATTCTAGATCGGCCTTGAATGGATTGGATATTAAATCAAACGATATTTTAATACCAACAAAGAAGGTTATTGCTACAAAGCTAGGCCTAGATCTGCCTATTCACATAGAACCTATGGTGTTGTCTAACCCTATTGATATTTATATAGCGTATATTAGAAAAAATGAAATGTGGCCTGTGGCTTTAGGGGTATTGATATTACGAGTACAATACCCTTCTGTATTTGAATATGGATAATCAAGATTATGTGTTTTAAATTTGATCAAAATCCAACTATTCATGTAGGCGTACTAAGCCTATAGATATCAATGAAGCTTTTATAAGTAAAAATGAGAAACAATTAAATGGGCCCCTGGTCCCAGAGGGATGGTTGTTATGTGTTAAGTACCCTTCGATATTTGAATATGGATAATCAAATTTATGTATATTAAGTTTTGTCAAAACCCATTGAATCATGTAGCAGTATTTGTTTTTCATTTTATTTATATATTTCATATTGAGAAAAATGACATTTTCGGCCCCCGGTTCCAAACGATATAAAGGTTAGAAATGAAACCTTCTTATCTTTTGTAAGTAAGCCGAAAGGAATAAGCCTGCTAAATTTCAGGCTTCTATCTACAGGGGAAGTTAGATAATAAGTGATTAGTGAGTGAGGGCGTTGCCTTTTATTAGTATAGCTTGTTGAGGAAGAACTTCTATATTTAAAAATAGTAAAAAAAAAAAAGGGTAATGTTTGGCGTTCTTTAACGTTTCGGGTTTCGATACATTATGTTTCAAATACCTTAATAAAAAAACAAAATTCATTTTTTTTTTAAATTGTGTAAATATATTTTTTTTTAATTGTTATAAATTCTTAAAATCTGTTTAAAAAATATTTGAAACTTTTTCCGATTCGATTCGTGTGACTAACATTGCCCGATAACAACGTATTTGGTTTCAATGAGAAAATTTACTTTCAGGAATTTAAATAAATGCACCTTTCTGTCACTTAATAAAGTAACTAAATTCTTATATCGGTTTGGAATCATAATCAAAACGGTGTTGTCTGGACTAATCGTATCGTCATCTCATATCTGCAGATTTAAACTTGAACTGGTGGAAATTGTACATCTGATCGGTTACACATTAACGAAACTTTGACCAAGAAGTTTGTGCCCTGCAAAAATGCATTTTTTCAATTTTTTGCAACCCTCTCTCCCCTTAAATATGGTGTCCCCCTTTGCGGTCCACAACCTGACGCTGTATGCTATTAATAAAATATATGTATCAATAAATGCATCAGATCATTGAATTTGTCTGTTTGATCCACAAAGGCTTGTACATGGATTAGATGATATTGACAAAGCTAGGCCCATATATCCATCATTATTCGAAAGAAACTCTTAAGCGATTTTGAACATTTTCTAACATTTCATTTGGGGCCGGGGGCACCGAAATCGTTGTTTTTTTTTTTTAAACTATATATGAGCTATATAAATAAAATGACCAACAAATACTCCTACATGAGTAGGACTTAGTACTAACTTAGTACACATACACTTGATTATCCATGTTTCAAATACCACAGGATACTGAACTCATAATAGCCATCCCTGGGGGTCGGATGCTCAATTTCATTTTCCTTATTTAAGCTGTATAAATATCAATAGGCTTAGACAACACTATAGTTTCTATGTGGATTGATGGATATAGGCCTAGCGTGGTAGCAATACACTTCATTGTCCGAATTAAAATATCGGTGGATTTAAAACTAAAAATATCCAATCTAGATAGTTTGATAAATTAAAAGAAAAATTATACCCGTGGCACTTTTAAACCGATTTTAATGGGATATATTTTAAATTTTAGCTGCATAACTTATCTGAGTGATCTTTATGGAGTTCCCCATCTCATGGAAAACGGAATCAGTAGCATATTTTGATGGGTCCAAATGGGCTCCCTCTTTTAGCCTAAATGTTTTATAGCCATAGCAGTGCATTTAGTTATTTTATTTTTCTATTACCAAAAATATTTACTCAGATTGTTATTGTTTACGCGTTTTGAGGAAGCTAATAAGTTGTTTCTTAGAATGTTCCAGAAATGTCTGTATAGTTGTACTGGGATATATACAGGGATATAAAAGCTTATTGCAATATTAAGGAGGTCCAGCAGTAAAATGAACCCAAACGTAACTTGATCCAATCGGATAACGAGATTGGGATCGGATAACAGGGAAGAGGATCCTACAGGGAAACGGGATACTAACGGAATCGATCCCACGCGGATCGGAATCATATCGGAAAACTGATATATACCGAGATATCCGGAAGCCGACAGCAATCGGGATCTAACCGGTATCGTTATCCCACAGGTGTCGAGATGCCATCGAGATCGGAACACCGACGGGATTTGGATCATACTGAAATCGGAATCCAGAGGGATCAATATCCCACTTGAACTGGTATACTAATGGCAGCGGGATTATAATACGTCACAAGTATTCATCAGTAGCAATGATAACAATGACAGTTATTAATTTGAGCTACACTTTATTGAAACCACATTAAAAGGAAAGAAGTAATTTTTAAAAATTTGGAAAATAAAATTGTTTGAAAGAAAGAACGAATAGAATTTCATACACAAAAGCGTTTAGAAATTTGGCGCAGACACAAATCTAATAATTAAGTCTAACGGTACTTAAAGATTTGGGCACTTCGCAGGCATACCGGAGATAATATTGGCCTAAATTACATGGTACATCATACATGAAATCATATCCCATCAAAATGGCTAGGCAATCTTCCACTTCAAAACCATTCGGCTCTCCTTCATGCCAGAGCAAGTAGGACATCGGTTGCCTATTTGCATGATGCACCCAATGACCTTCTTGGTGTTTGTCAGTTCCAGATATCAGTAGCCCATGTGAAAAACGGTAACGTTCTACAAATTTTTTGAACAGCTTATATTCGTATAAATTCTTCACCACGAGGAGATCTCCACACACTGAAATACACACCCTTTGAGCCTCCGTATCGTTGTAGTAATAGTCTTTGGAGAAATGAACCACAGTATCATTAAGATCAATTGTATACTTGAGTTTGTTCAAACCTCTTGAATCTTGTTGACACGCTGAAGCTGTACAGATGAAATGATTATGATTTAATTTAAACATGTTGAAATATGTGGTCAAAAGTTTAATTTAGATCAAGACCCTGACCAAAAAAAGATCTTGACCGAAAAAAAATTAAAAAAATTGACCATTATAACCACTCATGACTAATAAAATAAATCTGGTCTAATAATGACGTTCTTTTATTTGTCAATAATTCCTTTAGTTGAAGATTTTAAGAATTATATTAGTGTTCAACTGAGTTATTGGTGGTCAACTGAGGTGCTTGTGGTCAATTGAGGTTTTTGTGATCAACTGAGTTGTTTGTAGTCAACTGAGTTGTTTGTAGTCAACAACGGTGTTTGTAGTAATTTGAGGTGTTTGAGGTCCACTGAAGCATGTGATGTCAAATTAAGTGTTTGTGGTCAAATGAGGAGTTTGAGATCAACAGAGGTGTTTGTAGTCAACTGAGTTGCATGTGGTCAAATGGAGTGTTTGAGGTAAATGAGTGTTTCTGGTCAAATGACATGTTTGAGTTCAACTGAGTGGTTTCTGGTCAAATGAGGTTTTTGTAGTCCACTAAAGCGTTTGTGGTCAACTGGGCTGTTTGTCAATGTCTCTGCTTTATTTAAATGGGAAACTTATATTTTATCTATTCCATGAATGGCATTCATTTTTAAACAACTTATGTTTCTGTTATAAAATGTTTGATAACGGATGTTTACGCATTGCTTAGAATTATACAAAGTCTTTAATTTTTTTTTTAAATGTAAAAAAAACCTTAGCAATATCTTTAAAATTATAGAATACCTGTCAAACATTAAGTTATGTGTGTTGAATCTTCTATAAAAATATTAACGCAGGCTGACAAAAAATATGTTGGACTTGATTTTATGTCTGATGCTAGTGTTATAGAGAGCTTGTTTACATAATTTTTCTCGTGCATGCACTATGATTGAAACCGCATGAGACGCTGTGTTCACATAGGGGTGTGGCTTAGTCCTTTGATCTATTCGAGTTTATGCCGCCAATCACTAAAAATAATTAATCTGTTCCAAATAGTATTTTGTAGAATGAATGGGATTGTTCTAGAAATGCCATGTAGCTTATCGAAGGCAGGGCTTGGGCGTCGGTAGACCCACCTATTTAAGGGATTGACAGGCACGGATGAGGGAACGGAGATTCAGATAGATTTTATTAACTTTACGAGGCGTGTTTTATTCTTTGTGTATTTGTGTGCTCATATGTGTTTATTTCGCATTATTTATTGGCACATTATTATAACTGTGTTAACTGTGTACCGGTACAAGATCTACCATACTGTAAGTTGAAGATTGTAATTATATATTTTTTCTTTTGTAATTATCTTAAGACTTAATAAATCTTATTAATTGTAACTAGAAACTGTTTTGGGTCGTATCTTTAATATTGTTGATTCCATGGTATCGACCTTTGTTAGGCACTGTTTACAACGAGCCAATTTAAAATTAAAATAGGAGATTAATTTCTCCCAATATAAGTCAGTGCGTAACACTAGCACCACCTGAAGTGCTAGCCTAGATCCGAAAATTACATAAAATTTACAATATATGCTATTCTTTGTTTTATTTTTATTTTTTTTAATCCCTGCGAAGTTTGCTCATTTTCAAAATCTAATTAGACTTTCCGATCTCTTGGTATCCACTCCAACTCTTTTCTAACTCTTTCAAATTTTAACTACACTTATTCCTACCGCTGAGCAACGCATATTTCTTGGTCTATCTTCTGGGCTTCTTTAAAATAGCATAACTGCTTTCATTTTTAATCACTTGTATGGTAAATAGCTATGAAAATTTCTGGGTTTGTTTTAAGAAAAAAAATATTTAATAACGTTTTGAAGTATTTTACTACCTGTGCTTACAATATTTGCTCACGCTAAAATTTGTGAAGACAGGATGCAAT
Source organism: Lymnaea stagnalis (assembly GCA_964033795.1). Taxonomy (NCBI): domain Eukaryota; kingdom Metazoa; phylum Mollusca; class Gastropoda; family Lymnaeidae; genus Lymnaea; species Lymnaea stagnalis. The sequence continues at coordinate 10,243 of CAXITT010000160.1, read as the reverse complement.
CGTCATAGTTGCGTATTATACACTCTCATACGTAGATACTGGTAAAGGAAGCCTATGCTTGAATCAGTACAAGTCCGATAGATGGTTATATGAGTCGACACATAGTCTCACAGTTAGGCTTTACTTATTTTCGCCGTCTGTGAACCACTAAATTCTTTTGTAAATTTTTAATTTCCAACATGTTATCTAGCAGAGTTTGCATGTTCTATGAAATATGATACGACACAATTGTTTTAGAAGCGAAAGTTGATGCTGCTTTCGTCAAGAGCTATGCGAATCAGATATTTGTTATGATCATAAGAAGTTTGATCATTCAACGATCATTTAAGTGAGAAACAGGTGAGAATAACCAGACATATCGTTCACGGCACCCTTACATGAGATAAAGGTTGCAATGACCAGCCACACAGTTCAAGGCACATTTACATGAGACACAATCGAGCATAACCAGCAATATCTTTTAAGTTACATTTGCATGAGATACAGGTTAGTATAACTAGCAATATCGTTCAAGGCACCTTTACATAAGATACTGGTGAGCATGTCCAGCCATATTGTTGAAGTATAAAATGATAAAAACAAAATAAGGTTAAAAAGAAAGTGAAGTAACGTGTCGACAAGAAGCCTTTCTCAGCGAACAAAACCACCGAAAAAAAAGAAAAACATTTTTTTTTTAAAATAGCACTTAGCTTAGAAGTAGTATCCGTTGGCAGCAAATGAATTGTGACGGAAATTAAGTGCGTGAGAGACTGAATAGGGAATTTGGGAATTAAAAGTTGAGAATTTTAAGTCCACGGCAATAGGTCGGTACGTGGAGGAGCGGAGCTAGGCTTAGCTGTGAAAACAGACATGACGTTCATATCGTGTTGTGTCACTGTGCCTTAGGTCAGGATAAGCTTGTGCCCCGTCTCTAAAGACTTCAATTGTAGCGAGCACCAGGGCAAGACGGACTTTTCAATGTGTGCGATGGTTGCTTGCACGAACAAACCCATCCAGGTGAATTTGAAATACAAGTTTATTACCATTTACATGAGATGCATCTTGGAATGACGAGCCAAAGTGTCCTCGTTTTATAGCCATTTTAATTGTTTCTATAGTATAGTAGTTACTATCCTAGTGTCTCTGGTTTTACATTTTTATTTTACTCAGTTTACATGTTTTTAAAAATTGTAAAGCGCTTAGAGCTTTAAGGTAAGCGATATATAAAAATGCCTAAATAAATAAAATAAATAAATATCGTTTTAGGCTTTTTACATTAGTAACAGGTAGGAGTGACCAGTCTTATCGTTCAATACATCTTTACATGAGGAACAGGTTGGTATGACTATCCATATCGTTCAAGGCATCTTTACATGAGATAAAGGTGAGAGTGACCAGCCTTATCGTTCAAGGCATTTTCACGTTGAATAAAGGTTTGCATGACTAGTCATATCGATTTAAGCGCATCTTGACATGAGATAGAGGTTGGCATGACCAGCCATGCCACTCGAAAATTGATTGAAATCGCATAGAAAAAAAATTTAGGACCAATAATTATTGTGGCTCTGTCTCCTATTATTTTTTAAGAAATACCCCACCTTACGCGTAATTACCGAGAGAGTAAAAGATCAATAAATTTAGCTGCGATTTCCCGATAAGAAATGTGTACACTACCCAAGCAAACCAATTAGCAGAAGCCTTCGCATAGAAAAAATTTTTTAGGACAAATAATTCCTGTGCCACTGACTTGTATTATGTTTAAGAAATACCCCACCTAGTGCTTAATTACAGGAAGAGTAAAAGATAAGAAATGTCTATAATACCCAAGCAAACCAATTAACAGAAGCCCGTGGCAACCATTGCTTAGTTATATGTTTGAGAATGTCTGTGTGCCACAAGAATGCTTTCTTCAACAAAGCCGTGCACGTTTCATACAGTTGCATTGCTGAGTGGTTTATATTAATTTTGTTCCCACGCTATGCTTAGCACCTAAAAATGTTTAATACCCTCCATGATTTTGGTATATAGCTTAAAGATAGACTTCTCTGCAGCCATTATCTAAATGCATTTCGAATAGCAACTCACAAAGGTCTTGCGATTCAAAGTTGTACTATGAAACATCAACATTTAAGGTCTTGGCGTTTAACGTTGTACTACGAATCATCAACACATAATGTCTTGAGATTAATGTTGTACTATAAAACATCAATAGTGGTTATATTTGTTGTTTTTTTAAACGACTATGCTATTTTTAATGCGTCACATACTCATGTAATTTGTAATCTAATCATGATCATAATTACCTGTTCAACAATATTTGAAGCGAATAAGTTTGCTCACATCTGACAAGCCTCATTTTATTTCAAAATTTCATTTATGTTTGACTATTGATGACATGAAAATTTTTTGAAAGTACATCCATTTTCATAACTATAATAGAATACTGATTGAGGATATATTATTGAGTACATCCATTGTCATAACTATAATAGAATACTGATTGAGGATATATTATTGAGTACATCCATTGTCATAACTATAATAGAATATTGATTGAGGATATATTATTGAGTACATCCATTGTCATAACTATAATAGAATACTGATTTAGGATATATTATTGAGTTTGACGCTAACCAGTACTGACTTGTTGTCTGATGTTTAACAGACTAGTTTACAAACTCCACACTACCTATCTAAAACCTATCAATACCAGTACTGACTTGTTGTCTGATGTTTAACCGACTAGTTTTCCCCCCCCCCCAGCCCCCCCCCCCCCAACAGACGATTGACTAATGTCGCTGAACCGTACTGACGTGATGAATTATGGCATGTGAATAAATTACAACCTAATTACCACCCTACCTCCTCTTAGTGCACATGCTTGATTAATGTCACTGAACGGTACTGACATCTTGTCTCATGTGAGTCACTAACAAACTACTTACCCCATCCCCCCCCCAGAACAAATGATTAATTAATGTCGCTTAACAGTACTGACATGTTCTCTAATGACATATAGTAAGTCACTAACAAACTACTCAAGCTCTAGAACAAATAATTGATTAATTTCGCTGAACAGTACTGACATGTTCTTTAATGACATTCAGTGAGTCACTAAGAAACTACTCAACCTCTAGAACAAATGATTGATTAATGTCACTGAACCTTACTGAAATATGTAATGGCATGTAGTAACAAACAACTTACCCCCATGAACAGATGATTGAAGATTAAGCAGGATACAGACGACGATAAAGACCTGCATCTTAGTTACGTCACGTCTTGCAGAGGGGAACATTGATGGCCTCTTTGTGGTCGCTCGTTGGCAGTATCAGTGACACTCTTAATCTGTATATAACAATATTTTCATTTGATTTAAATGAATCTACAGCTTATGCCCGATTAATATAAATCCATGGGTCAAAGAGATTTATTTAAAAAAGCACGGTATTATAGAAGCAGATGCGATATTTTTTTTAAGAAATGGATTAAGAGAAGCCGATTTGGAGACTGAAATAGCTAAATTATTTTACAGCCGCTAAATTCAAATTCATATTTTATGTTGAGGATTTTAATGAATCTTCCATGTTAATGTAAAACACACAGTATAGTTTGTTAGAAAATATCAGCTGCACTGCTGCTTAGTAATCTAAAGACTTGAATCTACATGCATAAGACTAATGATCTAAAGAGAAAAGTATGTACAATACATTAAATTATGGAGGGCAAAGATATGTGTATCCTCGATGTATTTTGCATATAGGAAAGATGTAAAGGAAAAGAAAATAGTTAAATAATATCGTCAGTGGTAAAAGCTAGAAAACAACACAGAGAAGACAGAAACTCAAATAGCCACGAAAAAATGTCTCTTAGATACCAAAACAAAGAAGACTCAGATATTCATTTGAGAAGACTTCTAGTTGTGATTCTACTTCATTTTGGTGGGCTTTTACAGTGGCTGGACCTTTTGCAAGCTTTTGTTAATCGTATGGTTGCTCTCTTTGCATGCGGCATTGTGAATTATGCTTATTCTCTGCTTATATTTGTATTATATTAAGTATGAATAATATTTTCATTGATTACCTTGATCCGCAATTAAGAAAATCTAAATCAGTTCTCATTTTAGATAAGCTTTTTATTTGTTTTGCCTGAGTAGATTTGCAGCCTGTCCATTAGCACCGTTGTTGATGCTGAGCCAAAGCTTATTTCAAACATCTCATTGTACATAATTTAAGGTAATTAATGTGTAAATGAAAATGTTATTTGTAAAGTACAAAGAATTGGCACAGGCAGGCAGTTTTAATTTTGTTGCCCTAGGCATTTCTATATATTTTTTGTGACCCTCTCTCTTACAAATGTTCAGGTCGGTATTAATTTTTAAATCATTAAAATGGTGCTGCTTGCAAAGGCGTGTAAAGATAATCCTAGTCTTATTCTGAAAAGTAAGTATGTTTAAAAAATTTTAAAAAATTATTATTATTTTTTATTAAATACCTCAAAGGAATCTATTTGAATTTAAAGTTGTTTTGATTTAAAACTCGTTGTTAAAGTCCGGTTAGACAAATTTAGAATCCCAGCTCTCATTTACTATAGAAATTGTGAATCTTGTAAAAAATAATAAAGATAATTGGCATCAGATAATAACTATTACACTGTTCTTCACACAATTTGTGTCTTTCTTTTATTATGATAAATGTGCAGATGACTTGTGCATAATCTATTGAAAATTTAAAATTTTCCACAGTCTATCACTGTTTTGTAAGTTGCAAAAGCTTCTACCGCCTTTAGTCTATCATTTTGTTAAAAGTAGCAAGAGATTTTGCTGCCTTGTGTTTTTGAAACTTTGCCAAGAAAATTGAACTTTTACAAAAAAACTATTGCAATACGGATAAACTTACTGCACGGTAAGGTTTTTCACATATTTGGTTATTGGCTCTACCACTGCAGGTGTGGCAGAATTACCATAGAAGTAAGAAAAGATCTCGCAGTGGAGGTTGTAATAGTCAAGAACTATTGCAACACGGATACCCTCACTGTGAAAGTATCCAACATTGGCAACACGTTCGCAAGTACGAATTTGTGTAACACTCCTCGCAACCCTGTACAATACCAAACGGGAAGTTGGGCATGGGAGGACAGTCTTCACCAAGACCATCATAGCGGGAGACTGTAATGCCGAATCGCCCGTGTGTGGCTATGCAGAGAGGAACGTGACCAGAAATCATTTCAAAGAAGTCTGCGTTGAGACAAACCTGATTAGGTAATAAGACGTAGAGATTGCGCCCAGTCTTATCCACACTGGACATATGAAATCTTGTCATATCAGCGAACTTAGTGTCCAAGAAAATTCTGGTGGTCTTATGCGGATTGAGAGCGACCGTCTCCTTTTTCTATTATAGGTTACACTGAGCACTTCCAAGAATTGGTGTGAAAAAAGAAACATGCTCTTCAGAAGAGTCAAATCGAAAGACAACGAAAAGCTCGACGCTAATTTCGTGAGATTTACTGACACAATCCTGAACATCGCACGTAAGACGATCACCAAGACCAACAAGACAAAAAAAATTGAGGCCCTACTGGAATAGGGATCTGAAAGACCAAGAAAAACAAATAGCAAAATCCCGAAAATAAGCGGCTTGAAAGTAAACGCACGCTTCTCGTGCAAGCTACAATCGATTTACCTCTAAATTTTGGGGCCGCTGTCCAGAAGCCAAAACGGCAAGGTTGGTTACTGAATGTAAAAGCTGTATCTTCAGGATCGAAAAAAATTGGGGTGAATATTAGAAAATCTCTCTGGCAAGGGAATGAAAGGAAGCTCTAGCCATTAAAGACCACGAAATTCCCCGAGTCGAGCGATGCCAAAAGAGCATGGATGCTCAGCAAACACTTTGCTGAAGTGAACAAAAATTCCAGAGAGACGGACGAAGGCCAAACCATCAAAAGATTGAGAAAGAAGCAAGCTTGTGCGCACTGCATTTGGCCCTATCAAGAGAATTTCACAGCAACTTTCTTGATTGAAGTACCTGGAACAACCCTAGGCGAGTGCAAAACGGCAAAATCATTAGGGCACGATAAGACTCATAACGAGATTTTAACCCATCTTTGTAAACAAGCGAAAGAAACCATGCTTGCTCTCATAAACAGAACCTCGATTTCTGGCGTCTAGCTGAAAGCTGGAAAAATCTAATAGTTATTCCGATAGCAAAAGATGGTAAACCAATGAATTTACCAGCAACCACCTTCTGATTTCTTCAACATCGTGCGTAGGGAAAGTGGCAGAATGAATGGATAATGGTTAATGCAAGAATCTGCTTGTTATTAGAAAGAAATAAATGTTCACCACCAATGCAAGGAGGTTCTGCAAGGGACGCAAACCCATGGAACAAGTCATATTTTTAATTCAGTCTTTGACAAATGAACTACAGGTGTGAAATCACACGGTAGCCATGTTCTTTGAACTCCAGCAGGCTTATGATCGAGTTTGGGGATTACCGGTAACGTGTTAAAATTTGTTTAGGAATACCTAAGGAATAGAACTTAAGCCACACGGCTCGGCTGTAGTTTTTCAAATAAGCTAAAAGCTCTTATGTCCTATAATAAGTTCTTGCGCACGGGTCAACCCTCAGATGTACCTTATTCATGGCCCATGTGTATGAGATGCAATGGGAACTGGAGCCAAGAAAGCAATTTTTGCTAATAATCTAGTAATCTTGAGGTCAGGAAATGATGTTAAAAAAATACAGATCCGGCTCAAGCACAACCTAGAACTAATTAAAAACTACACGAACATGTGAAAAATGGTCGTTAACTCTAACAAGATGATTGACTCGTTATTCAAAAACGTGCGTAATGCACTAGAGCATGAAATTAAACTCAACTTATTTAGCAAAACTCCAAAATAGGATTGGACACCAATGTATTTAGGTTGAACCAGGAACAGAAGTGTCAGTTACATAACCACATACAGGTACTATGCGCCAAATATGTGTACATATATGATAAGATGTACATAAACCGCATGGCCCTAGTCTTTTAATAAAAACATGATCAGTCGAAAATAAACC
>CAXITT010000159.1:1272095-1299022 GCA_964033795.1 Lymnaea stagnalis | reverse complement strand
GGGCATGAGTAGGGCAGGAGTGGGGCATGAGGAGGGCATGAGTAGGGCATGAGTAGGGCATGAGTAGGGCATGAGTAGGGCATGAGTAGGGCATGAGTAGGGCATGAGTAGGGCATGAGGAGGGCATAAGGAGGGCATGAGGAGGGCAAGAGGAGGGCATGGCGAGGGCATGGCGTTGGCATGGCGAGGGCATGGGGAGGGCATGGGGAGGGCATGGGGAGGGCATGGGGAGGGCATGGGGAGGGCATGAGGATGGCATGAGGAGGGCATGACGAGGGCATGACGAGGGCATGATTAGGGCATGAATAGGGCATGGGTAAGGCATCGGTAGGGCATGATGAGGGCATGGGTAGGGCATGGGTAAGGCATGACGAGGGCATGACCAGGGCATGACCAGGGCATGACGAGGGCATGGGGAGGGCATGTGAAGGGCATGAGTAGGGCATGAGTGGGCATGAGTAGCGCATGAGTTAGGCATGAGTAGGGCATGAGTAGGGCATGAGTATTGAATGAGTAGGGAATGAGTAGGGCATGAGTAGGGCATGGGGAGGGCATAGGGAGGACATAGGGAGGGCATAGGGAGGGCATAGGGAGGGCATAGGGAGGGCATAGGGAGGGCATGGGGAGGGCATGGGGAGGGCATGAGTAGGGCATAAGTAGGGCATGGGGATGGCATGACGAGGGCATGAGTAGGGCATGAGTAGGGCATGAGTAGGGCATGAGTAGGACATGAGTAGGGCATGAGTAGGGCATGAGTAGGGCATGAGTAGGGCATGAGTAGGGCATGAGTAGGGCATGAGTAGGGCATGAGTAGGGCATGAGTAGGGCATGAGTAGGGCATGAGTAGGGCATGAGTAGGGCATGAGTAGGGCATGAGTAGGGCATGAGTAGGGCATGAGTAGGGCATGAGTAGGGCATGAGTAGGGCATGAGTAGGGCATGAGTAGGGCATGAGTAGGGCATGAGTAGGGCATGAGTAGGGCATGAGTAGGGCATGAGTAGGGCATGAGTAGGGCATGAGTAGGGCATGAGTAGGGCATGAGTAGGGCATGAGTAGGGCATGAGTAGGGCATGAGTAGGGCATGAGTAGGGCATGAGTAGGGCATGAGTAGGGCATGAGTAGGGCATGAGTAGGGCATGAGTAGGGCATGAGTAGGGCATGAGTAGGGCATGAGTAGGGCATGAGTAGGGCATGAGTAGGGCATGAGTAGGGCATGAGTAGGGCATGAGTAGGGCATGAGTAGGGCATGAGTAGGGCATGAGTAGGGCATGAGTAGGGCATGAGTAGGGCATGAGTAGGGCATGAGTAGGGCATGAGTAGGGCATGAGTAGGGCATGAGTAGGGCATGAGTAGGGCATGAGTAGGGCATGAGTAGGGCATGAGTAGGGCATGAGTAGGGCATGAGTAGGGCATGAGTAGGGCATGAGTAGGGCATGAGTAGGGCATGAGTAGGGCATGAGTAGGGCATGAGTAGGGCATGAGTAGGGCATGAGTAGGGCATGAGTAGGGCATGAGTAGGGCATGAGTAGGGCATGAGTAGGGCATGAGTAGGGCATGAGTAGGGCATGAGTAGGGCATGAGTAGGGCATGAGTAGGGCATGAGTAGGGCATGAGTAGGGCATGAGTAGGGCATGAGTAGGGCATGAGTAGGGCATGAGTAGGGCATGAGTAGGGCATGAGTAGGGCATGAGTAGGGCATGAGTAGGGCATGAGTTTTGGCGTGAGTAGGGCAGGGGAGGACATGACGAGGGCATGACGAGGGCATGAGTAGGGCATGAGTAGGGCATGACCAGGGCATGAGTATGGCAAGAGTAGGGCATGAGGAGGGCATGAGGAGGGCATGAGGAGGGCATGAGTAGGGCATGAGTAGGGCATGAGTAGGGCATGACGAGGGCATGAGGAGGGCATGAGGAGGGCATGAGGAGGGCGTGAGTAGGGCAGGAGTAGGGCGGGAGTAGGGCATGAGTAGGGCATGAGTAGGGCATGACCAGGGCATGAGTATGGCAAGAGTAGGGCATGAGGAGGGCATGAGGAGGGCATGAGGAAGGCATGAGTAGGGCATGAGTAGGGCATGATGAGGGCATGACGAGGGCATGAGGAGGGCATGAGGAGGGCATGAGGAGGGCGTGAGTAGGGCGTGAGTAGGGCGTGAGGAGGGCATGAGTAGGGCATGAGTAGGGCATGAGTAGGGCATGACGAGGGTATAACGAGGGCATGACGAGGGCATGAGTAGGGCATGAGTAGGACATGAGTAGGGCATGAGTAGGGCATGAATAGGGCATGGGTAGGGCATGGGTAGGGCATGGGTAGGGCATGGGTAGGCATGCCCTCGTCATGCCCTCGTCTTGCTCTCGTCATGCCCTCCCCTTGCCCTACTCATGCCCTACTCATGCCTTACTCATGCCTTACTCATGCCCTACTCATGCCCTACCCATGCCCTACTCATGCCTTCCTCATGCCCTCCTCATGCCCTCCTCATGCCCTACTCTTGCCATACTCATTTTCTCGTCATGCCCTACTCATTCCCTACTCATGCCCTCGTCATGCCCTCGTTATGCCCTCCTCATGCCCTACTCATGCCCTACTCATGCCCCACTCATGCCCCACTCATGCCCTCGTCATGCCCTACTCATGCCCTACTCTTGCCCTACTCATTCTCTACTCATGCCCTACTCATGCCCTACTCATGCCCTCCTCATGCCCTGCTCATGCCCTACTCATGCCCTACTCATGCCCTACTCATGCCCTCCTCATGCCCTCCTCATGCCCTACTCATGCCCTACTCATGCCCTACTCATGCCCTACTCATGCCCTACTCATGCCCTACTCATGAGGGTCCGCAACCCACCCTTCCCCACACCACCTAGCTACGCCACTGCCAATGAAGAATATACGACATGTTTCTAAGAATATTAAATACGTTTGGAATAATCATGTTTTTATTAAATGTGTGTGTTTGCGTTCATGTGTGTGTGTGTGAATTAACTTAATTATTATCTAAGCATTTTAACCACGATATCAACTTGATGTTTCAAAAGTAAATACATTTTCCAAACTAATTGTGGTAAACCAGTTATCACGAAATCATGTCACTTGTTCATCTGTACAGATCATTTAAGGAAACAAACATGAAATGTGGCTAACCTGGGCCAACCTGAGGTCAAGCACAAAAATTGACCTAGTCTTTTCTGTTTCGGGTTAATAGAGAATAGTTGTGGAAAATGTCAGCTCTCTGTTTAAAGTTGTTTTTGAGTCACCGTGGAAACGTGTACGGTATAACAACGCCATGCAAGAATGCTGAACCACTTTCTTACAACAAGATTCAGAAAAATGCTCTTCATTAAATGATAAATGGCAGGACAGGGTTCCAGTCACCACTGAATCTTTATCATCATTATGCAGTCCAAGCTTCGCTGGCCAGGACATGTGAGAATGTCAGACGTCCGTCTGCCCAAAAGAATTTTCTATGGCGAGCTCGAACAAGGAAGGCAGTCTGCCAGCGGGCAGCAGAAAGTTTTAAAGACAACCTAAAAGCCTAACTGACAGCGGTTGACATAAACCCCACACATGTGGGGGGGGGGGACCAAAGGATCAAAAAAACATGGCGTATCATTTAGCACAGGAGCTCCATGCAATATGAACTTAGCAGAACAGCGGCTGCAGAGCGCAAGGGACATGCCAGGAAGGCCCGGTCTGGCTCTGCTTTGGATATGCCCATCATTCCCTGCACAAGAAACGTTTCTGCCAGAATCGGATTTATTAGCCATCTGCGCACCCACATTCATAGACAGAACTAGCAAAAGTCTGATGATGAAAGTGGTGATTGTCGACATCTGCCTGACGAACAACATTTATCCGTTTTTTTTTTAAAACTGCGTTAAAGAAGCTCTAATTGTCCACACACATAAAAAAAATAGAACTTGGACTGAATCCAATGGAAATATACCTATGCCTGGCTATGGACATGATTTTTTGGTTGCAATCTCGAATGTAGTATGACTATTTAGAGCAGGAGCCTCAGCCCACCTAATAGAGCAAATGATTTGTTTAAATCTCTATTGCTGCAATGCAAGAAATTTGATGGAAACATGCAGACATCACAAAAACAAAAGACTACATCATATTTTATAGTGGCAAAACACCAACACTCTTAGAACAGGATTAGCTGTGGAAAAAAAGAGGCAGTCATAGGTTTTATACCAGAGATTGAAAGATTGTGTTCTTTGTGTGTGCGAGAAAAAAAGAATGTTTACTATACAATTCATAAATGTTCACTCTCCCACCGAAGATACCAAAGTTCAGGAAAAAGAATCCTTTAATGAGAACATGGAAAAGATCTATGATGAGGCCCCAGATTTATGTTTGTGTTTTCCCCCCTTCTTTTTGTTTCTAAAAAGAAATACAACGTAATGTAATGAAAATTGTAAAATTTACAGTAAGTAGTCGGAAATAAACGTCAGCACCATTAATAGTATTTACTGCTCATCTAAGAGAAGGAAACTCTGAATTCAAACCCGGAGTTGGAGTCCCCTACAACTCCTGCTACCGTACCCATCCCTGGTTATCTTGACGTAGAGTCTTTCCACTGGATATGGTGGGCCCGGACGAGAGAGTGAGGTTGACGCCGCGCAACTCTTCCTCTCTTTAAACAAAAGTCACCTGCGCAAGTCATCAGTCACTGGACGACTCGATGGTCCTCGTCGATCTTCGACGCACGAACAATAAATAATAAATACATTTCCTGCTCGACACCTGTAGCAGGTGATTAATGAAATCAAGTAAAAACCGTATTATAGTTCAATGATGTTTTTCAAAAACTCAAGCCCTCAATGTTTTATGTAGCAAAAAAAGAAAAAGCTGCTTAAAAAAATACAAATAATTAAAGGACTGCATTCAAGCCTAGTAAATGAAATAGCAAAACGTGGTTTGTGGAAGCTTGAATTAGAGAACAGGACAAAAAGATTAGGACGTTTCGGCGTAGAGCCTTTTTCAGCACACAGGACAAATGAAGATATCACAAAGAACAGAGCACAGGAAACAACTCAAGAGTTATCCATTGTTGTGACTGGAAGTGGGAACACAGGAAGCGAGAGAATATTAAATATTGATACTGTGAAAAATGAGGTCCACAATAATAATGGAACAGAATATTCAGGGGTACATAAACACACAGCAATAAGAAAATAGTAGAAATACAGGGAAACAGAGAAACATCAGTAGGATATTATTTGATTAATACCATATGGAGAAATGGTGCCAAACAGCTGAATAAATTTATTTTCTATTTTAACTTACAGGTTGCTAACACGTAATTGAATAAGTACAACTAAGAAAAGATAGACTAATAATCAAATTCTAAACAGAGCAAGTAGCAACAAGGTTAGGACAAATAAACACAAGTTGTAGCAGTAAAGTGTCAAGGACTAAAATATAATAATTGAAGGAGCAATAAAATATCCACAAGTGTAACGATCATCGAGTTTTCTGTTACTTGATTGTTGAAATACGAGTTACAGTTGAAACTATCCTCATTACCCAAAGAACGAAATAGAGAACTAAAGTTGAGCAGAGACGGCCAAGGCTTTCTATCATACCCGTAGACAACATATCATGTTAAACTCCATTCAATAACTATAATTTCTCAAAATTTAGGTTTTACTTATGTATACTATTAGTAAATTATTATTTATGTGTATGGATAAAAAAAAATCTTTCTTGAAGATTAGTTTCAACTTTGTTTTTGAAGAAAAATATACAAAAACAAAGTTGAAACTAATCTTCAAGAAAGATTTTTTTTTATCCATACACATAAATTATTATTTATGTGTATGGATAAAAAAAAATCTTTCTTGAAGATTAGTTNCAGGACTCACCTTATTAAATACTAAGAGTCTTTCAAGCTTAACTCCACTGAATCTCTTGGGTAAACAAATAGCATGGGGGGGGGGGGGTCTGCCCTTTTGCATAATAGTAAGAGTGGTATTACCCTTATTAAAATAATACACTAGTTAATATTTTTTAATGAAATAAAATTAGTCTGCCCTTTGAAACATGTCATAAGAGTTATTCCAAGTCATCTAATAAATGCATTTCAAGGCCTTACATATAAATCGAATTATGGAAAACATACATTTTTATCAGGACCTCACCAGCCTCCAAACTAACCAACCTATAAACCAACCAACCTACCTGTCAACCAGTCAGCTTACAACCTACCAACCATCAACCAACCAACCAATCAGCCTACCCACCAGTTAGCCTACCAACCAATCAGCCTACCAACTAACCAACCTATGAACCAATCAACCAACCTGCCAACCAATCAGCCTACTAACCTTCCAACCAATCAAACAATCTAACAACCAATCAACCAACCAACCAACCAACCTACCAACCAATCAGTCTACCAACTAACCAACCAAAGGAGTCTAAGATAAATAAACCTATAAAAATTGACTAAAATTTATAGGCTATGTGACATTATTTTCTTTAAATAAAAAAAATCAAATGTATACAACTATATAAAATACACATTTATTCAAAGAATTCAGATGTATACAACTATATAAAATACACATTTATTCAAAGAAGTCAAATGTATACAACTATATAAAATACACATTTATTATTAAAATTAATTTTTCATTTAAATGCATTTCCAAGATTTTCATACTTAACAAAAATATTTAAGGAGATATTCTTGGTTAATTTTTGTTTAGATTCAATAACAGCTGAAACTGATAAAAAAACTTTAAGTTTATATAAAAAATCTGTTCCTTTATCATAGAGTTGTCCGACAACAAAACTTATACAAAGAAACATGTCTTTTAATGAAGAACAATTATCTCCCTTGTTTCATGAAAGGACAACTTTCTTTTTTAGATTTAAGAAAAAGCCTTTCTTAATTGTATCTATAAATCATTATGTCAATGCGTGAAGGTCAGAGAGTATTGTAATGCCTTGAGTTGACTTTAATACCCCCATCCTTCTCTAATGCCTCATTATTCATTTGGCCAAGAGTTTGAAATATCACCATGATATTTTACATCAAGCCATTCCAATTGGGATTTTAAAAAACCCTAGGATTAAAGTCTTGAGATTAAATAAACTAGAAATAAAAATAATGTGGAATTAGAAAACTTTCTATATCAATAATTAATTAAAAATGACAGTAAGAAATTAAATGTAAACTAGCATACAATGAATTTCATTATTTTATAATTCAGTAAAATCCTTTTTACTTTCATTGAAGTATTTGCTGCATATCAGTTTATCAGTTGTGCAATTAATTGTATTAAGTTCTCAAGCACACACATTTTTAAACACATTTTCTTTCAATCTCATTCATTTTAAAACAACTTATAAATACCAAATCTAAAATAAAATAATTTAAAAAATGGTAAGTTAAAAACATTTTAACTTTTATGCATACAAAAAAATATGTTAAATATAATTATAACATTTCTTCTTCTTCTTCTTTATTTTAAGGGCCCACGATCAATGAATTGATCATTCTGGCTCCTATTTTCATCACATTCTTTCAGCAATTATGACAATAAATGCAAACACATTCTTTACTCATTTTATAAAGTAGTTGATAAGATAATAAACATTAATTAAAATAATATTCTTCAGCTCAATAAGTGACACTGTAACAATTTGTAAGTTATTCATTAACTAACTGTGTGTACATTGATGAAAGAGCTTGTATTTGTCAGCTCTGTCAGTAACATTGTAACAATTTGTAAGTTATTAATGAGTAAATATGTCTACACTGATGAAAGAGCTTGATCTACAGTCAGAATCTGAGGTTTAGAGCCAATTATTTGAAGGATTTCCTCTGTGGGTTCATCGTAAATGAATTCTTTTTGCTTAGTTTTCCTGTGAGAAAATAAATTTTATTAATGGTTGTAATTGAACATGGGAAAATTGTGTCTACTGATAACTTTAATGTGCCCCAACATCTGGGGCATATTATACCAAAACCCCTGGGGCATGTTGTAACAAAACCCCTTGGGAATAACAAACAAAAATCTCTAACAAATGATTTACCAAAACCACTTTGGCATGTTTTACCAGTACCCCATCTGGCATGTTGTGTAAAACCTTATCTGGCATATTTTACCAATACCCCTAAGCTTGAAAAAACGTATACATTAAACAAAGATAAGAAAATGATTGAAAATATGTTAATAGATTTTTATTTTTATGTTTAAGAGTCTTTACAAATATTAAAATTGTTAAGACAGTCTCTTTGATAAACAAATCTTCAAAAGCGTTGTTAAAATGCAATCCTTCCATTTTGCATAAAATTATAAAGAAATAAAAATCTTTAAGTTTTCACAATTCAAAATTAATCAAACCCTTCATAAGTTTAAGAATCCATCTTCAATTATAAGTTTAATGACACATGTTCAATCATAAGTTTAATGACACATGTTCAGTCACAAGTTTGATGACATGTTCAGTCATAAGTTTAATGACACATGTTCAGTCATAAGTTTAAAGACACATGTTCAATCATAAGTTTGATGACACATGTTCAATCATAAGTTTAATGACACATGTTCAGTCACAAGTTTGATGACATGTTCAGTCATAAGTTTAATGACACATGTTCAGTCATAAGTTTAAAGACACATGTTCAATCATAAGTTTAATGACACATGTTCAATCATAAGTTTAATGACACATGTTCAGTCATAAAAATAATGACAGTTTTTCAATCATAAGTTTAATGACACATTTTCAGTCATAAGTATAATGAGAAATGATCATTATTTTCACAACTATTCAACATCCATCGATGGCTCTGAACCTGGGGGTCACTGACCTGAGACAACTGAGGTGAAGAAGACAATGGCATCCAGCGCCAGCAAACAGAAGTAAACCTCCAATGTAGAAGGAAAGGTCATAGTCACCTGTAGCATCATACATAAAACCTGGGGAGAGAGGTTCATAATTAAGACACAATGAATGGAATTCTGGGACTGTCATTTTATATTTATTTTCACTTTATGGTGTAAATACGGCAATTAGAGTGTGATGTGTTCCTTTGAGTGTGATGTGTTCCTTTGAGTGTGCAGTGTTCCTTAAGAGTGTGCAGTGTTCCTTAAGAGTGTGCAGTGTTCCTTAGAGTGTGCAGTGTTCCTTAGAGTGTGCAGTGTTCCTTAGAGTGTGCAGTGTTCCTTAGAGTGTATAGTGTTTTTTAGAGTGTAAAGTGTCCCTCACAGGACACAAAACCTTTTTTTTTTTATTTAAGACTCAATTAAATGATAATTAAAGGTGCCCAGGCATATCTGTGAGCGGTGCCCAGAATTACCTGCTAGAGAGGCCCAGACTTACCTGCTAGTTCCATCACATCTATACCTCTATATCAGAGACTCAAGAAGGTACATATACTGCAGCATGCATTATATCGCACATAAAGAAATCTAACCACATCACCAAAGTTCTTAAAGGTCTCCACTGGTTCCCTGTGAGTGAGAGCATTGTCCACAAAATTCTGTCCCTTGTGTACAGCTGTATAGAAGTCTCTGCACCTGTATGTCTTCAAAAACTGATTCCTAAAAGTGTATCCATACAGAACCTGCGCACTTCAACACAGTCCTTACTGAGAGTTCCCAGTGTGGATGGATACAGAAAGAAGTCATACAGAGTGTGCTCATTTGAAGCTATTTCACCTAAATTAAGGAACAGTCACCTCAAACTTTGATATTGAAAATGATAAAAAGCCATTTAAGAAACATTTAAAGACATCTTTCTTTGAATAGATTTTAGGACATCAGAGTGCTGTGAGCATGCTGAAATCATGGACACAAGTGCTATAAAAGTACTCAATCATCATCATCACCTCTAGCCATTGACAAGAGACTTACCTGCTAGAGGGGGCCCAGCCATCCCAGCTATACCTCTAACCATGGATAAGAGACCAAAGGCATTGGTTAGTTTCTCGAGCCCCATTCTGTCACAGATAACAATGGACGACAATGAGATGAAAGCCGCTGTAGAGAGGATACACCACAAAATCATTAGATACTGTTATATTCAACACCAAAATTATTAGATCTATACACCATCAAATTATTATAGCTATGCACCATCAAATATTAGTTCTATACACAACTAAATTATTAGTTCTATACACCACCAAGTTATTAAATCTGCCTAAGCTTTGAACTCAATAAATCTTCTTCTTCTTCTTCTTTATTTTAAGGGCCCACGATCAATGAATTGATCATTCTGGCTCCTATGTTTCAGAGGGGTTTGCGATGTTACTGTCCATGGGTTTCAATGGGATACTTCACTGGTTGCAAGGGCGACTCAGCAGTGGTGTTATGAACTGGGGGTTGGAATACAGGAGGCAATAGACACAAATGTATCGAGTGTAGCCACCTCAACTGTTGCTTTTGGAAGCTTGTTCCAGTCCCCTATTGTCTTCGGCAGGAATGAGGAGCTCCTGTACTTTGTTCTTGTTTTTACCAGCCAGTAAATGAACACCAATATCCAAATTGTTTTAAAGACACGATTCATCTCAGGCATTGAGCTTCATACATAAGTTGGTTAAACATTTACATGAACAATTCATCTCAAGCATTGAGCTTCATACATAAGTTGGTTAAACATTTACATGAACAATTCATCTCAGGCATTGAGCTTCATACATAAGTTGGTTAAACATTTACATGAACAATTCATATATATAACAAATATTATACTTTATTATTGTTTTAGCTTACATGGCAAATTTTATCTAATTATATAACACTAGTTATATATAGCCCACAAAACAATGGCGGCTGCAATGCGTGAACTTCTCATCGTCTTACGTTACTTGTTAAAGCATGCATTTAAGTAGAGTACCTTATAAGATTCCATATTACTTCTACCCCACCCCTTTTGCCCTTCCCCCGAAATTTTTTTATTTTTTTAAGGCCCCCCCCCCCCCTGTCCTTTTAACACTACAAATTTATTTCACCAACCATTTCCATAAAACAAAAGAAAATATTACACACTTGCTGTATTTTTGAGAATATCATTAAGCACAGTTGTCAGGAATGTTATTTAATGAAATCATTACCACTTTGTAATTTTAATGACATTGTTACATAGATATTTTATTTTGATATTTAATATATATAAAAAATCAAGAGAGAGTAGAGAGAGAATAAAAAATTCACACCGATTAAAATTAAACACAATCCCTGCTATTTTATTCTATGGCTATTGAGAGAATCTGCTGAATAATTACACTGACCTAATCTAAGATGAGTTACATAATCCATTTCGCATACCTAATCGAATCTGCATAAATAATGCTCAGATGAAAGCTTTATGAAATCAATCTGATAAGTTCATATTTTTTACGTGGCTTACAATCAACATTTTACATAGAGTAGATGCATATATTTTATATTATTCATAGTGTAGATGAATAGATGTTATATTATGGCAAAATATCAATACCCTGTGTTCGCCTTGAGACTTACGGAAAGCGCACTTTAGCATTTGCCGGCCCAACAATTTGGAACGCACTTCCAGTCGCTCTCAGAAACAGCCAGACACTGGAGTCCTTTAAAACCGACTTAAAAACACATCTATTTCGCAAACACCTTCTGGGGTGATGCTATCTACCATCTTTTTCAGTTAATGTATATTGGCTTATGTTGCTTATGGTTGAAACGGGATGAAAGACTTTGAATGGGTATGCTCGTATGTAGTTTTATATTGTTGCGTCTGTTTTTAAATGTGGTAAATTTTAGATTGTTTTTATTTCTCTTTTTAATATGGTTCACTTTGTACCGCGCTTCGAGCTTTTGGGGATGAAGCGTGTTTTTCAAATAAACTTTATTATTATTATTATTATATTATTCATAGAGTAGATGCATATATTTTATATTATTCATAGTGAGTAGATACATAGATTTTATTCCTTTTTTTAAACTTTCTTTCCAAAATGATTACTTACCCATTCCCAGACCAAAAACTGCTGCATTGGTGGCCAGCAGTGGATAAGTGTTACAGAATGGGACCAGAGCTGTGACTACCCCACACAAGGCAATGGACACATATGTGATGATAAGACTGTCAATGATGTGGAGGTCTGCAAGTTTGCCCACCATGACACGACCCACGGTATTGGTGATACCTGAAATAAACAGTTCCTGGCATTAAACTAGAGTTAGACTCTGGCCTAGAACATTTTCTTACAACATACTAAACTGAGTTAGACTCTGGCCAAGAACATTTTCTTACAACATACTAAACTGAGTTAGACTCTGGCCTAGAACTAGATTCTCTTACAATATTGAATCTAAAAAGTTTTGATGAGTATAAAATGAGTTAATGAAAATAATTATAAGGAAATCTGTGAGAGTTTCCCCACCCACCCCCATGGTCTTTGTTGTATGATGTATGTTGTATTTTATGTGTTGTATGTTTTATGCTGTATATTTGTATTTTGTATGTTATGCATTGTTGAAATTCTTGCTATCATTCAGTTTACTTTTAGGGAAAATTCAATTTTTAAAACTAATTCATTTAACTATTTCATTTACACAAATTAATTTCCCCCCCTTCTCACCTATGATGGAAATAAGAAAAGCTGCATCTGATTTATCAATGTCCAGATTAACAGCCCGGTCAACCAGGAACATGAATGGAATATAGAACCCTAAGAAAGCTGTGATGTTTCCCAGGCAGATGAGCATAAAGCTGATGTCTTTGAGTAAAGAGATGTCTATCATCTCGCTGAGAATGTCTCTTGCGGAACGTGGCAGGCAGCTGCAAACAATGTTGATACATTTTGATGATGGGCTCGGCCCGTCAACAAACTCCATCTCCCCAGGGATCGTTGTGATACTTGTGATGTAGCTCTTCATGTCGGTTTGTGATTTGTACTGTGGGATGTTGAGAACACTCCCGCTGTAGAAAATATCCTTACGATACATGGGTCGTGCCAAGTCTTTCTTCGACACATGGAGCGAGTTGAGGCTCTGGAGATGCAGCATGTTCGTCCGACTGCCTCCATAACTACCTGCACGGTTGCCGCCAATTTTGATGACAGGGGCAGGAACTTCTAGCAAGGGAGAGAACTCACTGCCTATAGCTGGAATTGTACCATTCTGAAAAATGTTTTAATTTTTTTATTTTTTAGAATAAGCTCCTTTCGTTTTTACAATATGAATTATTTGTTTTATTTCATACATTTAATGGATTTTTTTTATCAGCACTGATATTGGAATGAGATTTTAAAAAATGAAAAGAAATTAAGCATGCTATGATTTATATTAAATAAAATTGATTTTAGGCAAAATAAAAAAAATTATATTGAAGTTTTTCCCGTCTTAAAATTATTATTCTCATTTGTTTTTCCTTTATAAGAAAACAGAGATCACGTTTTAATATTATCTTAATTTGAATAGAAAGGTTTTTTCCAACATGATATTTTTTTAATGTATTTTATGGAGTTCACATTCTACAGAGATGAAATTCTTTTTCTTTCAATTTATATTGTGATCTTTTATTGTGTCCTTGTATTTTTTTCTATTTTGGATGTTTAAATTTTATTTTTGTTTAATATAAATTTAAGGTTAACATTACATATTTGTTTGAGAAATATTTTTTATATTCCCTAGTAACATTTGATATGCATTTAAATAGTTTTAAAAATTTATGTTTTACTAAATATCAATTACATAAGCCAACTCTGTCATGTAGAATTTGATCACCAACTATCATACAATTTTTAGAGACCTAAAGTTTTATCAAAATGAAATAATAAAGTTTGAAACTTTGAATGACCTTGACCTCATCTGGCTTCTGTGGTTTTCCCAGGAGCGTCTTTTCATTAACTGGACTGCTTGGGTTTGTTTCATTAACCGGACTGCTTGGGGTCGTTGCAGATGGAGACACAGGTGGTGTGAAGTATTCAGATGTCCCTATCGACTCAGCCATTTCAGAAACTTTGGTTTCACTGTCTGGGTCTATGGGATGACACATCATGTGCAAAGTATTGAAAATATTTGAAGCAGAAAACATGTTTACTAATTTTGTGCTCTGTTTAAGTTTTTTTTTTTCATTGTTATATAAAGATCATTGTTCTATACAGATCATTGTTCTACAGATATTACAAGCAAAAATACAAATGTTGGTTGTCAGAATGATTAGTTTTATACACAGCATACAAAACCGATTTTCTAGAATATGTTATTATCACAACAGTTTACTTGCTTATAATGAAAATACTGACAAATAGTAACTATTAATATTTAATTTGACTATAAAATGTTGTCTAGTCTAAAAAATCTATTTCTATAAATTTTCTTAACTAGTGCCTCAGCATTAAAAATGTCAAGATTGTGTGATGAACATATTAAGTAAGTGAATTGTAAATTCATTATACTAATCAACAGTATGTTTATGTTTACTAACTGTAACGGACTATGTTTTCACATGAAAACAGAGAAGAGAGGTAGCATGAGTGAACAGTGAATTGTGTTGACCATGTTTTTCCACGGGGAGAGACAATCAATGGATTGTATTTTGAGATGCAAATGTGAACTCCACGTTTTTGGAGAGTAAAATTATGTTTTTGTCAGAGCGGTTGTTTTCCACGCTTTGCTGGTAATGAAGTATGAGTTGACTGAGATAGTGAGAGCTGAGCGCAGAGCAGTAGAGAATAGATAGTAGCGTGAGAGTTGAGATGTAGTACAGTTGAGCTGAGTTGACAGTAGTGTGAGGACGTGTCTTTCTTAATGATGGAATACTATAGATATATATGTGAAATTACATTCATGCAAGGATTATTTATTAATATTATCAGTATAAAGTGTGTTCAATAAAGTACTGTAAGTTTAACTTAATGATGGAATACTATAGATATATATGTGAAATTACATTCATGCAAGGATTATTTATTAATATTATCAGTATAAAGTGTGTTCAATAAAGTACTGTAAGTTTAACCAGGATTCAGTATTCTTATTTTGCGTGCCCGGATGATAAGTGGAAGAATGCAGAAGTCTTAGTCGGCATCCTGAAATATCAAGATAACATAAGTAACCATACTACTGACATAACCCACAACATAAGAAATAAGATCCCACGCCATGTCAGAGAGATGTGTGTTACACTAACTAATTCTTCTTTAAATTTAAAAAAAATTTCAGTCATAGTATGATATGTCAGATTCCACCTTCTACCATTAGCTCATTAACATTCTTTCTGTTTGATCTACTGACCTGGGGAGACCTTCCCTACTCTAGAATCTAATTTATCACTCTCTTCTTTGATACTTGAGGCTGGTATACAAGGTGACCCCATGACATGTGAGCTTGGTGACCCTTGTATGTCCCTTGCTGGGGAGTTGGTTGTCATGGACTCAGCTGTGCTGCTGACAGACAGTTTGTGTCTGTTGGGGTCATTCGGAATAGGAATGGAACCACTAGGGAAAAAAAAGTGTTTCAACATTTTATAAGTTCTGTCATACAATATAAAGTAATATATAGTCATAGAATATAACATAATAAATTGTGATACAATATAATTACTACATTGTCATACAGTATAAAGTACTAACTTGTCATACAAAAATAAATACATCATTGTCAAACCATACAAAATACTATATTTTCATACAAAATAAATACTTAATTGTCATGCAACATAAAATACTACATGGTCATACAATATAAATACTACATTGTTTGTGATACAAAATAAATACTATATTGTCATACAATATTACTAAATTTTCATAAAATATAAATACTATGTTTTCAAACCAAATAAATACTATGTTTTCAAACAATATAAATACTATTTTGTTATAAAATATAAAATACTACATTGTGATCCAAAGTAAGCACTATATTGTGATGCAACACAAATACTATGTGTCATACAATATAAATACTACATTGCCATAAAATATAAACTACCTTTTCATACAATATAAATACTACTTTTTGTACAATATAAAATACTACATTGTGATACAAAGTAAGTACTACATTATTATACAATATAAATACAATGTTGTCATACAATATAAATACTAAATTGCCATACAATATAAAATACCCTACTGTCATACAATATACAAACTATATTTCTACAATATAAAATACTGTATTGTCAAAAGAAGGATGATAATAAATAAAGCTTTAGCTTTTTAATGTGGTTAAGGCAAATCATTTGTATATATTAAATGCTATAGTAGCTATTTCTTTGAACAAAATTGTTGTTACCCTAGTTTCATTATCTTATGATTATCATATGGATCTTTGAGTTGAATTTTTAGTTTCTTTTTGATTCTGAGATGCAAAAAAAGCATAATTTAAGAATTATAAAAGTTAATATTTAATGTATTTCTTGTTTGCACATTTTGTTTCCCTCCATTATATCAGTGACAAAGTTCTTTAAAAAAAATCTATTTGAACATTTATCAACATAACCATTTATTATTATATATTAAATTAAATTTATGAGATATAAACCATTTAAATATATAAAATGTTTGCTTTCACAACTATTTTTATTTAAAAAATGCCATATAAAATTGAGTATGTCGCACATAAGTTAGCATAGACAAGCCAAAAAAATTGCTGTTCAAACAGATCAAACAATTTTAATGACTTTATTTTGAACAGTTACTCACCTAAACCTTCTGTGATCCCCTGCACTCATGCTGTCCCCTCTTTTAACAAAGGCAATACTTGGAAGTGACCCCAGGTCAGAATCGTTGTCTTGAAGATTATTCTCCCTGTAGAGCTTGGCCTGCATCACTCCTTGTAGGATGGTGTTGTTGTCTTTAACATAGTGAACGGCACTATCACTCTCAGAGATGGTCCTGAGGACAGCAACACACATCTATTTAACACATTGTGTGGCGTTCTGTGTTTGCTCTTTTTTTTAAGTTCTTTACTTTCCCCACATTCTTACTCTCCATAGCCATAAGATTTGCAATCAAATAAGACAGATTTAAAAAAAAAAAACATTATATCCAAAGCCTATTCAATTTATGTACACACATTTACACATGACTGCAAACAAGAAGAGTAGGTAAATATTATCTAGGAGAGTGGCAGGGAAAGTAAGGAGAAAATATTAATATATCAGCTTTTAAACTTTTTATATACTTACAATTCATTGAAATAAATTTTATAGAAAAACTTCTGCATTTCTTGTCCATAGTTAATTATTTCCTACCTATTTAAAGGTGGCATTAAAAATAATTTGATAATTAAATAAACTAACCGATCTCTTGTAGTTTCTTTAATCCTGTCCAACATTGTTTTGGACCTGGGTTTATCCTTAGATTTTTCAGGTTTTTTCTTGACAGTGAGAGGTCTCATCAGACAGCCACAAATCGCAGCCTATATGTAACAGAAAAATGCACAAAATTAGTGTTGCCTTTCATCGCATCAAGTTTCAAGATCAACTAAAGCAGGGATTTTTTTAGGCTGATAAACATTCTTCTTAAATTGAGGTTTAAAATTAAATCCTTACTGAACTTACTGTTAAAATTTTAATAAAAATTCTAATATAAAAATTATTTTACTTGTTACCTTTCACAAAACTTTTCCCATCACTTATTCTATTTAGCGCACTATAATGTTATCACTTATTATATTTATCCCACAAAAGAGCAATCATTTATACTGATTTTGGTAGTGAATAGCTCATTATAGAGTTATCACTTATACCGATTTGTGTAGTCTATATCCCTCTATAGAGTTATCACTTATATCGATTTGTGTAGTCTATATCCCTCTATAGAGTTATCACTTATATCGATTTGTGTAGTCTATATCCCTCTATAGAGTTATCGCTTATATCGATTTGTGTAGTCTATATCCCTCTATAGAGTTCATTCACAAACAAACATTCAGAATGACACAAGAAATTAATAATTAATTTCAAACCCCGCCTTGAAAAACAGCAGGACAAATTGTCATTGTTTATATTATGAAGAGCAAATCAAAGTTTAGTTGGTATTTTTAAAAAGCAACCTTTTTAATTTTCTATTCAAAGAGCAGCAATCAATACCTGTACCTATTCTAAATTTGTTCAGTAAAATCTTTGAAGGAAAAAAAATGACATATTTTATTGTGGTTATTTAGTACTGTACTTTAATCCCTATGCACCTACATAATATTGTTGCATCACGCAAGAAGTACACAATGGATTCAATAGCTTAATATATCTCATCATGTCAGAAGTACACAATAGATTCAATGGACAGAAATTGTAGTCATTTTAATTATAAAGAAATTTTTTGGTGTCTATAAATTTAGTATTAGGTTTTGTTTCTATAAATTTAGTATTAGGTTTTGTGTCTATAAATTTTGTATTAGGTTTTGTTTCTATAAATTTAGTATTAGGTTTTCTTTCTATAAATTTAGTATCAGGTTTTGCCATTGAAAATATTGATATGGTTTAAGTGAGATGCTCACATTTAAAATAATTCCAGCAATAATGAGGATGCCTCCCCTCCAGGTCAACTCATCGATCAGGAATTGGCTGAGAGGAGGAAAGATGAAGGTGCCCAGACCTGACCCAGCCACAGCAAGACCTGTAGCAAATGCTCGTTTCTTCTCAAAGTAATAACCAACACTGACGATAGCAGGGAGGTAAATCATGCCCAGACCAAAACCTGAGAATACGAATTTAAACAAAAATAAATTTAACTTTAAAAAAACCCAACTAAAACAGAGTAAACTTAGCAATTTTAATAACTTGAAGAGTATATTTAAATGAATAGGTGGGATATGTCAGCCACAATTTATTTCAACTTATTTGAATAACTTCAGAGGTTTATAAATATTGATTTACAATGTCTCATTTGTCAAATATTTAACATTTATTCTCAAGTGCTCAAAAAAGCTAAAATGAAATACATTTTAAATTAACCATAAGCAAAAGTGCATTATCATTTAAACTCATTTCCTTAGCTTTGTGGTCACATTTTGATGTAAAGTTAAAACCTGTTTTGATACTGCAATCATTACTTTAATAACTCTCCTCATGATTATCTGCTTGATCATGATTATTTGAACAAAATCAAAATATTTCAATTTATTATTATTTAATTTTGGCTGAAATATTTATTACTCTCCAGTAAATATAAATGTAATCTAAAAGATAGAAATTTAAAATTTTTATAAGTGTAAATTTATATAGTGCTTAATGTATGTCCAGGTAATAAATAATTTATATAGTGTATAATTTATGTAGTGAGACACAGACCTCCTATGACACCATAGGTGACAATCAACATGAGAACACCATTGGAAAATGTGGCTAGGACAAATGCCACAGTGGCAATAATGCTGCCAGCTATGATGACAGGACGACAGCCAAATTTGTTGGTTATTGCACTAACAATAGGACCTACGGATTTAGAAGAAAAGACATAGAATTTAATTGTACAATATCCATTATATAAATTAACATGTCACTGAAGGTCAAATTTATTATAAATTAAAATTTTAATATATTAAGACAGGGATAATAAATCTGACTAATGAGAAATTACAGGTTATAAATACACAATTAGAAATACAAAATTGTAAAGACACACTCCTAAATACACATGGTTATAAATTTTCAATAATAATGATATTTCTTGTCAGATTTCTACGCTTATTTCATAAATTGCTTTTTTTTTTTTTTTACTATTTCCTGTAGTCTCATTAGCCAGGTGTTAGCCACCAATAAAATATTTCTTACCTGCAAGGTGATTAACCATTATTAAACTATTTCTCACCTGCAAACAAGTATGTACCACACAGCAGTGAGCCAACCAATGACACTTTACTCTTTGGCTCCTGTTGAGAGGGAATGGTTGTCACATGTCATATGTCACATGTCCATAATCCTATGCCTAAATTATTATTTCATTTTTAAAAAGTTTCTTACAAACTATAGACCCATTAATAGGGTAATTTTTTGTTAATACTTGAGAATAAAGGTGATTTAATAAAATTTTAATGATATCAGGGATATAAACGAAGCTTTATTTTCTTTTGTAACAATTCAAAACAATCAAAATAAAAAGTTACCTTAAAAGCCTCCACAAAGTCGTTGAGGAAGACACCGAAGCTGTAGCCGATCCCATCCACAATGAGGTTACAGACAATGGAGGAGCACACGATGACCCACCCCCAGCCGCCATCTGGTGGTGTAGGGATGTAATCTTCTATACTCTCTATAGATACCTGAATGGGGAAACAGAGAAGAATGCCAAACAATCTTTCTCAATTCAAATTCAATACAGTTTATTGTTCTTCTTTTAAAATAATTTTATTACCTACACATAGTAACAAACTTTTACTTAAGTTTTGACTATATGCCAAAATGGAAGCAGTCATTGTATGCCCTAATGGAAGTAGTCATTGTATGCCCTAATGGCAGCAGTCATTGTGTGCCCTAATGGAAGCAGTCATTGTGTGCCCCAATGGATGCAGTCATTGTATGCCCCAATGGATGCAGTCATTGTATGCCCTAATGGATCCATTCATTGTATGCCCTAATGGATGCAGTCATTGTGTGCCCCAATGGAAGCAGTCATTGTATGCCCTAATGGAAGCAGTCATTGTATGCCCCAATGGATGCAGTCATTGTATGCCCTAATGGATTCAGTCATTGTATGCCCCAATGGATGCAGTCATTGTATGCCCTAATGGATGCAGTCATTGTATGCCCTAATGGATGCAGTCATTGTATGCCCCAATGGATGCAGTCATTGTATGCCCTAATGGATCCAGTCATTGTATGTCCTAATGGATGCAGCTAATGTATGTCCTAATGGATCTCCTCCATCCTACTCTTCCTACGCCACTGCATGTACCTCTTTTTGGTAGTCAGTTTGTCCAGAAAATGAACAGACTACACGAAGAATTGTGTTGAATATGTGTCATAATTTCATCTTTATTCTATAACCTATTGAACAAGCAGTGCCATGATCTGGGTGAAACAAATACATTATCAGACAAATCTTGTAAACATAGAAAGGACAAATTCAATGAAACATTTACTGAAACATCCACAGACACATGCACTGAAAGACACATTCAGTGACAGACACATTCACTGACACATGCACTGAAAGACACATTCACTGACGTATTCACTGATACATGCACTAATACATTCAATGACAGACACATTCACTGACACATGCACTGAAAGACACATTCACTGACGTATTCACTGATACATGCACTAATACATTCAATGACAGACACATTCACTGACACATCCATGCCGCATCCACTGACACATCCACTGATACATTTCAATCCACAGAAGTGTTCTCAAACTCACCTGATCATCCCCAGAATCTCGCCTCTTCCTTCTTTTCCTCGGCCCCTCCTTATCGTCCTTGACCTGAAGCAGTTTCCCAGTTTCCTTCTGTTTCGAGTGACTTCCCTTGATGACGCTGTCGCCCCCCACCCCTCCTCCATCGGCTTCCTTGGTCAGTGCCTCGGCCGTCATGTCGAGCTGCTGTCTCCCTCCTGTTGCCTGGACACAGAGAAAACAATGCCGGTATGCATATCATACAGGAATTTGGAACATAGTGTTACACAATAGAGATGGCATACATGAATTGGAATAGCGTTCCCTCTAATGAGAGGCACAATAGATCTAAGATTAGGACAGGCCAGATGGGCTGGACATGCTGCGAGGAGCCAGATTGCAAATTGTCTCAACAACTGATTTGCAATGAAGTTTTCATAGGGAAGCGCTCAGCCGGTGGTCAGAAAAACCAAAAACCAAAGATGGCCTAAAAGAGTACCTCAGATCCATGGTAATCGACCTGAACTCACAAGCTTTCCATGTACACATAGAACTCACAAGCTTTCGATATACACGTAGAACTCGCAAGCTTTCCATTTACACATAGAACTCACAAGCTATCCATGTACACGTAGAACTCTCAAGCCACCTTCGAACCTTACCTTGGTCATCTTCGCATGCCAGCAACAACAACATCACATAAAGTTAAAGGAATGGAACACAGTGAGGCATTCAAAATAGAGACATAACATTGACCAGGCTTATTCGAAATCTCATGAGGTCAGATGTACAACGTGTGTACACAGGGTTTATTACACATTTTTAAGAGAAGGGGTAGATAACAATTCTTCCCTCGCTAAATCGTAGCCTTCGCCATTCTTAACATATACAACTCTTTACCATTCTTGATGTGAAGACAAGGACATAAATAACTTATACAGCTCTTTACCATTCTTGATGTGAAGACATGGACATAAATAACTTATACAGCTCTTTACCATTCTTGATGTGAAGACATGGACATAAATAACTTATACAACTCTTTACCATTCTTGATGTGAAGACATGGACATAAATAACTTATACAGCTCTTTACCATTCTTGATGTGAAGACATGGACATAAATAACTTATACAGCTCTTTACCATTCTTGATGTGAAGACATGGACATAAATAACTTATACAACTCTTTACCATTCTTGATGTGAAGACAAGGACATAAATAACATATACAACTTTCATACCAGCAGCCTCACTTTCCTAGAAGGTTTACGGCCTCACTGTGATAGAAGGTTTACAGTTTATTTAAGCTTTTAAATCTAGCATTTAAACATTTCTCGTGAATTCGGCATGACCCACTGAAATGGGGGTCCCTCGTGAATTTAGCTTGACACACCGAGGTGGGGTTGGGGGGGGGGGCTTGTGAATTTGACATGGGGGGAAAAATGAATTGTGTTGCTGTTCTTAATCTTATCATTTATCAGCAGCATTGTGAGATAACGAAACCATTGTTATAAGTAGCAGCAGTACAACAATATCAACCAAATGGTTGAATGAGTAAAACAATAACAACCTATTGGTTGAAAGATTAAAGCAATATCAACCTATTATTGAATGAGTAGAACAATATCAACACATTGGTTCAATGAGTACAACAATATCAACCTAACCTATTTGTTGAATGAGTACAACAATATCAACAAAATGTTTGAAAGAATAAACAGTATCAACCTATGGGTTGTATGAGAACAACAATATCAACCTACTGGTTGTATGAGTACAAACAATCAACCTATTTGTTGTATGAGTACAACAGTATCAATCTATTGGTTGAAAGAGAACAACAATATCAACCTATTGGTTGAATGAGTACAAAAATATCAACTTATTGATTGACTGAGTAAAACAATATCAACCTATTGGTTGAAATAGTAAAGCAATATCAACCTATTGACTTTGCAAGTAAAATAGTATCAACCTATTGACTGCGCGTGTAAAACAATATCACCGCATTGGTTGAACCAATAAACACCAGACCATTTATGATAGGATATCGAGTTGATCAAGCGTTTCCTGTCAACTTCTTTGTGTTGTTCTCAAAGTCAAGACACGAAAGATAACAAGACCAAGTTGTTTCTCTTCAAGTGAAAGATTATCAGTGTTGCCGACAGATAGAGACAATCAGGTGTTGAACTGACTTTTACTGGCCAACACTTAACCTCATGGGTGATAACAATGTTCACCTTACCAGGGGCTTCTTAGCTGGGCAGGAGCGTACCCCAAAACCTCAAATTTCAAAATATTTTGATGATCTCGAACCATGGTGGGTCGTGTTTGTTGACATGACAGTTTAATGCGTGCAGACGACACAATGATTGCAGACGACACTGATTGGTCGATGGTCCACATAAAAAGCCATCAAACGTCATAAGTCCATTATGGATTTCCTCAATTTTTCCAAGAATCTAACTGCCCATGTTCAATATGCCACATTCGGTTTGACCATCTTGGTTGTTTCATTGATGTGCCATGGGTCCGTAATGCTGGCCAGATTGCATAAACACACCAGTTAGGCTACATGATCCGACGTGATGTCGTAACAGAATAAATGAGTGTGGATGTGACAGTATAATATATACACTTCTATTGCTACCCACAGATACTACTTACCAGCTAAGTGCTATTTCTTATTTTTATTTTTATACCGTTTTTTCTGTTGTTTTTTTCGCTGACGAAGGCTTTCTGCCGACACGTTCGCTGTTTTTTTGCGTTTATTTTTTCATGTTTAACCCTACTCTGTTTCACTCATTTTATTCAGTTAAGGGCTGGCACATTATGACCCTCAATACATATGATTGGAGGGGACGGTGCTTCTTGCATCATATTGACAGTCATAACTCTTTACAAGCGTGTGATATAATGAATAACAAGTCGCTGACGACATTCTTCTGTGTGAGGCTTGAGAACCACTGCGGTATCAAACCACTGCTGATATGGTACCCCCCTTGAGAGCCACTGCTGATATGGTTTTTAAAATTTGGAAGTAACTCAGCAGAGCCAAGCGACGACAAGATTGGGCACGTTAAGAAAATCACGTTAAGGATAGGGACCAGTTTAGTCTACATACTTTCTTAATGACTAATTTAGGTTAGACTACATTCC
Organism: Lymnaea stagnalis; assembly: GCA_964033795.1. Taxonomy (NCBI): domain Eukaryota; kingdom Metazoa; phylum Mollusca; class Gastropoda; family Lymnaeidae; genus Lymnaea; species Lymnaea stagnalis. The sequence continues at coordinate 1,274,557 of CAXITT010000159.1, read as the reverse complement.
TTCTCAATGACTAATTCAGGTTAGTTTACATAACTTCTTTATGACTCATTCAGGTTAGTCTACATAACTTCGTTATGATGAAGTCTGGCTAGTCTACATAACTTCTTTATGATGAAGTCTGGCTAGTCTACATAACATCTTTATGATGAAGTCTGGCTAGTCTACATATATGTGGCATCCTTCCGTCTTCGCGAGAAGATGGGGGTAGCTAAGTAGGCCAACACTTGGCTACTTGGCCCACTAGGCCAACCTTGAAATGAAAATCTTGACTGCATTTCTCGCACTAGAATATTGATTCCTGGTAAGTTTTGGTCTTCCATATTGTTCTTTTTGTTGCAAGGGCTTTGGTTTCGCTTTCGATTTCAATGTTCGCATCTCTCATGCTCCTTTTGCAAACGCCCATCAATCTCAGGCGTTGCCGTCCAAGAAGTCTTGCCTCTTCTGCCAACTCTCCATACAGGATCATCTTTGGAATGTGGCCTTCCTCCATTCTCCTTATATCCCTAACCATTGAAGGCGCCTCTTGCTAAGAGCGGAGAATATGCTAAACATTTTTGCATGCCCCAAGACCTCTGTTTTATGCACCTTGTCCTGCCATCGAATACCTAAAATGCGACGTAGGAAAATTTGATGGAAGCTGTTGAGTTTCCGCTCCTGACGGGTATATGTGGTCCATACTTCACTGTCATACAGGAGCGTACTAAGCACGCATGCCTGACAGACACTTAGTTTTGTCTTATCAGTTAGATTGAGAATATTCCACACCCGCTTAATCAGTTTAGCCATAGTTGCTGCTGCTTTTGCGATCCTGATGTTCATCTCTTCATCAATGAAGAGAGAACTAGAAATATTGGATCCAAGGTATGTGAAATGCTCAACAACTGACACATTATGACCCTCAATAGATATGATTGGAGGGGACGGTGCTCCTTGCATCATTACATGAGTTTTCTGTAGACTAATTGACAGTGCAAACTCTTTACAAGCGTGTGATACAATGAATAACTCTAGTCGCTGAAGAGCTTCTTCTGTGTGAGATGTTGGTACACCTACCTTCTTTATAACTAATTCTTTATCGATACCATTCCAAATGAATAATTCAGAAATATATTACACATTGATACGTCCGATACACGCTCATATTTTACCCCAGCCTCCAATCCCATGAAATGCCGTCATCTTTCCGTCATACGTCCGTCATGATTCCGTCGTGTTTCCGTCATGTTGCCGTCATGATTCCGTCATGTTCCCGTCATAATGCCGTCATTTTTCCGTCATACGTCCGTTATGTTGCCACCGTGTTGCGTCTAATTATCGTCCGACTGACTTATCTCCAATGCCACTGCAAGGCGCTGACACGTTTCTAAAAGTCATTGGAGAACTAAATTACTGTAATGGTCTTCTACACCAACAACACACTCTTTCCCACTATATCTCGCTGTCCCCCATCTATATGGTTAGGGTTATGGTCAATGTTCCCTCTAAGGTTTGTTGGTTCGTGTGCTGAATCATAAAGTTGTGTGCAAATTATTACAGCATACAGACACAAAAACACTTAAGTGGAAATTAGCTACGCGGTACTCAAAACTGCTGCGCGGCGCCTGTGAGATTACTGCGCGGCCGCACAGCTTAAAGGGAACATTGGTTAGGTTAGGGTTATGGTTAGGGTTATGGTTAGGGTTAGGGTTAGGGTTATGGTTAGGGTTACGTGTTTGAGCGGGGAGTATAGGGTAGCCCGTTAAGGTATATGGTGGTGGGGTTATAAGTAAGCGATGATTGGGTATTAAGGATGATCGGAAAACATGGCTGGTGTTAGTAAGCGATCACTTGCGGTGAACAATGAGAGGTAAATGATGGGTGTATCTAGGAGAGGAAGCTGGTGATGAGGGAAGTTGTGTCAAAGAGTAAAGCGATGATGTTGATAGTTAGTTTGTGGGGAATTGTTCGCGGGGAGTTAGGGAAAAAATGGTGAAGGGGAATAGGTCACGGGAATATAGGTAAAAGGGAATGGGTCACGGGAAAATTAGTAAAGGGGAATGAGTCACGAGAAAATTGGTAAAGGGGAATGAGTCACGAGAAAATTTGTAAAGGGGAATGGGTCACGAGAAAATTGGTAAAGGGGAATGACTCACGAGAAAATTGGTAAAGGGGAATGGGTCACGAAAAAATTGGTGAAGGGGAATGGGTCACGAGAAAATTGGTAAAGGGGAATGGGTCACGAGGAAATTGGTGAAGGGGAATGGGTCACGAGGAAATTGGTAAAGGGGAATGGGTCAGGAGGAAATTGGTGAAGGGGAATGGGTCACGAGGAAATTGGTAAAGGGGAATGGGTCACGAGGAAATTGGTGAAGGGGAATGGGTCACGAGGAAATTGGTAAAGGGGAATGGGTCACGAGGAAATTGGTGAAGGGGAATGGGTCACGAGGAAATTGGTAAAGGGGAATGGGTCACGAGGAAATTGG
>CAXITT010000159.1:1252569-1271696 GCA_964033795.1 Lymnaea stagnalis | reverse complement strand
AATGGGTGAAGGGGAATGAGTCACGAGGAAATTGGTGAAGGGGAACGGGTCACGAGGAAATTGGTAAAAGGCAATGGGTAAAGAGAAAATTGGTAAAGGGGAATGGGTCACGAGGAAATTGGTGAAGGGGAATGACTCACGAGAAAATTGGTAAAGGGGAATGGGTCACGAGGAAATTCGTGAAGGGGAATGGGTCACGAGAAAATTGGTAAAGTGAAATGGGCCACGTGAATATTGTTGAAGGGGAAGGGGTCACGAGAAAATTGGTGAAGGGGAATGGGTCACGTGAATATTGTTGAAGGGGAATGGCTCATGGGCGAATTGGTCAAGGGGAATGGGTCATGGGAAAATTGGGGAAGGGGAATGGGTCACGGGAATATTGGTGAATGGGAATGGGTCATGGGAACATTGGTGAATGGGAATGGATCACGGGAATATTGGTGAATGGGAATGGGTCACGGGAATATTGGATGAGGGGAATGGGTCACGGGAAGAGAGTGATGGCAGTAGGTTAGTTTATCATTATCTTATTCAGTTCGATCTGTCAAATTAATTTGTGATATCGATTAAACGCAAAGAAATACAACGTCATGCACTGTTAAATCTTTCAACGGATAATGGTTAGGACATATAAATAAGACAACCAGTGCGAAGACAACCAGTGCTAAGACAACCAGTACAAAGAGAAACAGTACTAAGACAACTACTACTAAGACAACCATTACTGCAGTAGGCTGGTCAAACAATTAAATCATTGGATGTCTTAGTGTCTTAATCGGATATGTTGTTTACATTATTTGTTATTTCGTCATGTTTATAAATAGATCAACACTGTTTTTGGGTGGCTGTGGTGGTGATGGTAAATAATTATGCCTTTAACAACGTTTAGGAAATCTTACTCCCTAGCTACCACATGCCATATATTTAGAACCCCTGCAAGCCAGGGTCGGCGCACTCTCTGGGAATGGGGTAAATCACGTGTGTCACGTTGGAGGTCAAAGTCATCTATGCCGCACATCAGGGTTTCTCACATTGCTCCATGCAACGCTTTAAGCTCAGAATGACGTGCTAATGGGCTGACCTCCTTTTGAGCTCCAGACGTGCTAACGGGCTGACCTCCTTTTGAGCTCCAAGTGTTTAAGGTTTGCCTTCTAATAATTATTTGAAACACGACGAAGAAAGTCGGTTTCTTTAAGCGATCATTTGGACACACCATTTTGAGATCCGTTGTAAATTCAGCACGCAGAGTTCAGCTGAAGGCTAATAAACAAAAGGGGAGGTAAATCACTCATATTGTTTTCAGGTGAGCATTATTGGAGACGCACCTTTGCAGTGTTCACGTGAGTGGCTTTCCTTTACAGGGTGTAGCAGAGTTCTCCGTCTTGGTTGCTATAGTCCACAACGCCGTTTCCACAAATGCCATTTCAAGTGTGGCACGACTTAGGACGAAGAATGAAACAAGCCATCAAGACAAAGGTGTGCCCTATCAATCCTCTATCAAATGTAACATCCAGAAATGGGGGGTATGTGGGGGGAGGTGCTGAAAATTTGACAAAACATGCATTCAATTAACGCACTTGAATCCCAATTGGTGCAACCCCCCCCCCGCCCCAGGCTCGCAAATGAACATTTTGTTCACCCCCCCCCCAACTACATTAATAATCTAATGACCCAACCACTCTAGAACCGCTGATTTATCTCACCAACTATTTCAGAAAAACAAAAGAAAATATAACACCTATTTTTTAAATGGAATTATCGTGAATTTTATTTCACAAAATCAGTTTAATCCTATTTATTTGATTCTCCCTCTCGAAAAACAGGGACGGGGGGTGGGGCTGATAATTTGAAAGAATGTGTTGCTATCGGCAACAAGTCTATGTGCCTAGCTTCAGCGCGATAGGTTAACGGTAAGTGGGTCAATGAGCCGTGCGAAGATTTGGCCAGCCACGAACAAAAGCGAAGCTGGTATGAAGGATTCACTGACACTAAGTGTTGGCGTAACTTTATCAGTAAGGACCCATTAAATATAAACAGTCGACCCTTCTTAGTGCTTACTTCGAATTTGGATTTCATCAAAAAGAAAATAACTTCACGAGATGAAGACTTCTTTATTCGTGTCAAAGGTATCCGACAATAGTATGAATCTTACCATCTTATCAGACGTGAATACGGGGTTGTATGATCGTTAGACCCCCGCCGCCATTTTGTCCTGCTCATAGTTTAGCGATGTTGCCGTACGAACAACAGTAAACAGGAAGCATCGATTGTGGTCAAGTAATCGACGTAAGGTGGACACGATACCACATTCAAGCCGTGGTAACCAAAAGTCGTTAATCGCCCTTTAAGTATCTGTCCCGTCAAATTACTAAATGTTACACGTGTGCTATTGACAGTTATTGACAGTTTAAGTATAACACATCGCTGAAGGGGCGGGCCTAAAGATGTTTCCTGTCAGCTTAGAATGAGAAGAAAATTGATTTGCCGTTGCCATGGCAACATTTTCTATGTTCTGTACACTAAAGATCGAAAACATCAAAACTAACATTTTAATAAAATGGCCTCACTATCATCTGATTGCTACCATCTGAATGATACCCTCTGATTGCTACCATCTGAATGATACCCTAGGATTGCTACCATCTCATCGCTACCCTCTGATTGCTACCATCTGAATGATACCCTCTGATTGCTACCATCTGAATGATACCCTCTGATTGCTACCATCTCATCGCTACCCTCTGATTGCTACCATCTGAATGATACCCTCTGATTGCTACCATCTGAATGATACCCTCTGATTGCTACCATCTCATCGCTACCCTCTGATTGCTACCATCTGAATGATACCCTCTGAATTAATTCATATCATCGATACACTCTGAATGCTGGCCTCTCATTGCTACACTCTGATTGCTACCATCTCTTTGCTATCCCTCTGACTCATATTCTCTGAATTTACTACCATCTGATTGCTACCATGTGATTGTTACCCTCTGATCGCTACATTCTGATTGCTACCCTCTGATTGCTACCATCTGAATGCTACGGTCTTACTGCTACCCTCTGATAGCTACCGTCTGACTGATATCCTCTGATGATACCCTTCGATTGCTACCATCTGTTACCCTCTAATTTCTACCCTCTGATTGTTGCCCTGTTTGCTACCATCTGATTGCCATCCTCATATTGCTACACTCTGATTGCTATCCTCTCCTTGCTACCCTCTGAGTGCTACTATATGATTGCTACCCTCTGATTGCTACCCTCTGTTATTTACGTGAGTAAGCATAAAAAAATTGGGAGTTTGAAATTAGTTTTTCAAGAAATGTTCAATAGAAGAAGCACTTTTAAATTTGTATCCAAATGTCCTTTAATTTCTACAACTCCTGATTGTATGTGTTGAACTGGTGCATTTGAATCTGGGGTCACTGTAACGAGAACAGTTGAGATCCACTGATAAGCAAAAGGTGTCATAGAACTTGCAAAACAACTCCCCCCCCCCCCCCCCCCCCCGACAGTTCAAGTGCAACGGAAACGGCTTATTGGCTACACTTGGTTTTTAGCATGGTGGCTTATTGGCTACACTTGGTGAGTTGTCATAGTGACTTTTGTGCACTATCGCCTATACTGTCACCTGTATTAAAATGTGGATTGTCACCTGTATTGATTTGTAAACTGTCGTCTATATTTAACTGTGAACTGTCACCTGCATTGAACTGTGAACTGTCACTCTGTATTGAACTGTGAACTGTCGCCTATACTGAATTGTGAACTGTCACCTGTATTAAAATGTGGATTGTCACCTGTATTGAACTGTGAACTGTCACCTGCATTGAACTGTGAACTGTCACCTGTATTCAACTGTGAACTGTCCCCTGTATTGAACTGGGAACTGTCAATTGTATTGAATTCTGAACTGTCCCCTGTATCGAACTGTGAACTGTAACATGAACTGAATCGATGCATAAAACTGTCACAGTGCACTTGATACTTTGTGATGCACAGATTGCAAAGGTCAGACAAGTTCTTTGTTCTGTAAGAACAAAATGGCTTTTCGATGAAATATAGTTGACACATGCACTTGACCGTTACATTATCAATTCGTTTCCCATGAGAACATGGCTCATGAAATATTTGAGAACGACTAGAAGATTTGATTAACAACACGAAGATCGATTATGGCTTTCTGACTCTCAAATTAGGAGAACCATTTGATGTCATCAAAGCATGTAAGTAAGTTTGAGTGTACGGGGAAAAAAATCGAGAACCACTGGAAGATTTAATTCCCCAGAAACTTCACACAAGATTTTGACCCAGCTGTCATTGGCTGACTCACAATCAGCTGTTTGTTTTTCGAATATCAACTAGGTCAGTTTTAGGTCAAGTCTTACACAGTATGTGCCTGGCTTGAAGACAGACCTACACAATACCACCATGAAACACCATTAATGGCATATTTGACATATTTGGCATGTTCAACTAAACAATTATCTTGTTGACATAAGTATGACAGAACATTTGTATAGCGATATTATCAACTTTAAATAGTGACATAGCAAGGGACCGCATTCTACTACCAACCGCTGTTGTAATCAAATGTAAGATCAAATGTACGGGGGTCAGGGTGACATGGGGAGACTTGTGTCTTTATGAAGTGCATACGTATGTGTCCACCCATTCTGTCTCACTGTGTCAACCCATTCTGTCTCACTGTGTCAACCCATTCTGTCTCACTGTGTCAACCCATTTTGTCTCACTGTGTCAACCCATTATTTCTCATTGTGTCAACACATTCTGTCTCACTGTGTCAACCCATTCTGCCTAAATATGTCCGCCTATTCTTTCTCACTGTGTAAACATAATAAATACATTCCATTTGTCATTGGTCATATTGATATGCTATTTGTCGTTGGTCATATTGATATGCTATTTGTCATTGGTCATATTGATATGCTATTTGTCATTGGTCATATTGATATGCTATTTGTCATTGGTCATATTGATATGCTATTTGTCATTGGTCATATTGATATGCTATTTGTCATTGGTCATATTGATATGCTATTTGTCATTGGTCATATTGATATGCTATTTGTCATTGGTCATATTGATATGCTATTTGTCATTGGTCATATTGATATGCTATTTGTCATTGGTCATATTGATATGCTATTTGTCATTGGTCATATTGATATGCTATTTGTCATTGGTCATATTGATATGCTATTTGTCATTGGTCATATTGATATGCTATTTGTCATTGGTCATATTGATATGCTATTTGTCATTGGTCATATTGATATGCTATTTGTCATTGGTCATATTGATATGCTATTTGTCATTGGTCATATTGATATGCTATTTGTCATTGGTCATATTGATATGCTATTTGTCATTGGTCATATTGATATGCTATTTGTCATTGGTCATATTGATATGCTATTTGTCATTGGTCATATTGATATGCTATTTGTCATTGGTCATATTGATATGCTATTTGTCATTGGTCATATTGATATGCTATTTGTCATTGGTCATATTGATATGCTATTTGTCATTGGTCATATTGATATGCTATTTGTCATTGGTCATATTGATATGCTATTTGTCATTGGTCATATTGATATGCTATTTGTCATTGGTCATATTGATATGCTATTTGTCATTGGTCATATTGATATGCTATTTGTCATTGGTCATATTGATATGCTATTTGTCATTGGTCATATTGATATGCTATTTGTCATTGGTCATATTGATATGCTATTTGTCATTGGTCATATTGATATGCTATTTGTCATTGGTCATATTGATATGCTATTTGTCATTGGTCATATTGATATGCTATTTGTCATTGGTCATATTGATATGTTATTTGTTATTGGTCATATTGATATGCCATTTGTCATTGGTCGGTTTGATATGCTATTTGTCATTGGTCATATTAATATGCTATTTGTCATTGGTCGGTTTGATATTCTATTTGTCACTGGTCATATTGATATGCTATTTGTCATTGGTCGGTTTGATATTCTATTTGTCATTGGTCATATTGATATGCTATTTGTCATTGGTCGGTTTGATATTCTATTTGTCATTGGTCATATTGATATGCTTTTGTCATTGGTCGGTTTGATATTCTATTTGTCATTGGTCATATTGATATGCTATTTGTCATTGGTCGGTTTGATATTCTATTTGTCATTGGTCATATTGATATGCTATTTGTCATTGGTCGGGTTGATATTCTATTTGCCATTGGTCATATTGATATGCTATTTGTCATTGGTCGGTTTGATATTCTATTTGTCATTGGTCATATTGATATGCTATTTGTCATTGGTCTGTTTGATATTCTATTTGTCATTGGTCATATTGATATGCTATTTGTCATTGGTCGGTTTAATATTCTATGTGTCATTGATCAGTTGAATATTCCATTTGTCATTGGTCAGTTTGTCATTTCATTTGCCATTGGTTAGCTTGATATTCCATTTGCCATTGGTCAGTTTGATATTCCATTTGCCATTGGTCAGTTTGATATTCCATTTGCCATTGGTCAGTTTGATATTCCATTTGCCATTGGTCAGTTTGATATTCCATTTGCCATTGGTCAGTTTGCTATTCCATTTGCCATTGGTCAGTTTGCTATTCCATTTGCCATTGGTCAGTTTGCTATTCCATTTGCCATTGGTCAGTTTGCTATTCCATTTGCCATTGGTCAGTTTGCTATTCCATTTGCCATTGGTCAGTTTGCTATTCCATTTGCCATTGGTCAGTTTGCTATTCCATTTGCCATTGGTCAGTTTGCTATTCCATTTGCCATTGGTCAGTTTGATATTCCATTTGCCATTGGTCAGTTTTCTATTCCATTTGCCATTGGTCAGTTTGATATTCCTCTTCATACAGCAGAAAGCCATTTATGTCAAATTGGTTTTTAACGAACAAATCATTCATACAAACAATAATGAAATGAATCATTTATCCCCCCTCCCCGGCCTTATTTTGAAAACACACAGACACACACACACACACATACACACAAACACACTCACGAGGCATGCAATCAAGCAAACAAAAGAACACATTTTATATCACAAACTAATTCTTCGTCACGCATTATTTACTCCTGTCAAATACCTTGAGGCCTAACATTAATCATTATATAAATATTTGTTTAATATTCATATAATTCACACTGTTTTTCTCCTACCCAATGTAATAGGTGTGTGTAGCTGTGATAACTTAAGCTCCAACCGAAAGAACTCTTTGACTTTTGGAAACCGACAGATGGCTCACAGTCCATCAATCGGATTCGTCTTCACCTAGTTAGGTCATCCAGACCTTAGATTCACCGAGGTGCTACGTCCTTAACTTCTTTGCTCATGTCTATATTTAGCTAACCTGAAGCAACAATCCAGTGAGTGAACGATGACGTCATGCGGTAAATATATGCCTACGTAGGTCGATTAAATCTCGAATACAAATTGTTATCAGCACATCTATACGATGCCTTGTCAACACAAGCAAAAACATAAAAGAGTCCAAGATATATTTGTTCAGTTACATATATAAATGGTAAAGTGTGTGAGCATGACAGTATCATATCTCTTATATATATATTTTGCTTGTGGTGCGACTGCTTCTATTTTCGGCTGCTTCCTGTTCCCAACCAGCCTTTCTCTACTCAACATGTTTTATATTGCACATAATTCTCTATGTTTGAAAGAAAGTACGGTTCGATAGCTAAATATAATTCCAGATAACGCAGCTGCTTTTGGTGCGTACTCTTTTCGTATCTTTTGGGAACATGACATCGTCTCAATTTAAATATGGTGTAATAAATATTCGGTTTAAAAGTGGTTGGGACAGCAGAATATTAAAAAAGTCCATGGGCGTAAAATAAAAAGTGTGCAGTGGCGTATTTTGGGGGTAAGGGGTGTAGCATAAATTGTAACTTGAGTAGATGGGAAATTCGGGCAATGATTTCGCCTATGTTTGGCGAGCTGGTACAAAATAATAAAGCTATTAAATGTGTCAAGAAATAATGATGATGACTGAATACTTTTAGAGCGCTAGTCTCAATGCTATTTTAGCATGCTCAAAGCACTCCGAAGTCCTAAAATATATTTAAAGAAAAAAGCATTTCAATGTTTCTTAATCTCAAATGACCTTATATCATTTTCGATTTCCCCCAAAGATTGACCTATAATTTGCAATAACGACTTTTTGAAATAAAAACCAACCTACGCATCTTATTCAATTTTACATTGCTGCAATGTCTTTTCCTGTTTAGTTTTTATCTTGTACCTCCGGTCTTCTGATGATTACTTTCATCAGGGACTTGCCCCCATCACTTTTATCTTTTCCTTTCTTTCCATTTTGAAGTAGTTCTTATTATTCTGTTGTACCGATGAAGGCGTTTGGCCGAAACGCTTAAATTTGTAATTTTGTATTACGATAATTTAAAGCTCACATGTTACATATTACAAATACAATATTTACATCAACATTGTTTGGATTTCATTAATCATTCATTATTAGAGAGAAGGAAATGAAAAGTCAGGATGTGGGCATACGATTAATTGTTATGAGCACTGCTTCCATCCTTCCGGTCAAGACAAAGTACACAAACTCATAAAAAACAGGAGTTGATACATGTCTGTCACAGAGTTAATACAAAAAAAAAATCCAATCGTATGACATTTGAGGTTGGAGCTGACCACGTGATCACGTGACGTGACGCTTGCCCAGGGCGGCAGGCGTAAAGCAATGCGAGTAATTAGTTCGTTAGCACGCACTCACAACCGTCGGGAGAGCGCCAGCTAATAGAAGATAAAAGAAAAGTAGTCCCCTCGGCGAATGAATACTTCAATCAGATGTAATATAAAGACAGTCTCTTACGACTTGGAGCGTCACGCACTCTTTTACTTCGAGTGAAAGAACTACATTTAAAAAATTAAATAAGATTAAACAATTTGAAGACAAACACATCTTACGCAAGATTTCTAAGGTCAACTATCCGGATGTGACGTCATGAGAAATGTTTTACTTTAAATGGATATAACAAAAACAACTTTCAATAGATGTGTTTTTGAGCACCACCAAAACCTACAAGTTAGCAGATGGTTTTCATTGCAAAATACAAGGCAGTACATTTCCACCAGTCTTCCATGCATTATAGCATTTCAAAGCAAAACTACATACATTAAGGCACTTCAAACCACAACTACATACATGATAGCAAACTCTACATGTCGATAAACTTACAAACAACTGAAATTTTGCTTTCATAAACAACTTACTGCTTAGATATACATGACCGAATGCTCAGATATTGATTACAAGCCGTCTGTTCTCTGTCACAACTTTTTCTCTGGTTCCTGCCCTTCTTATCTTACTGATCTTCTTTCTGCCTATTCGCCCCTTCGAAAGCTTCGTTCCTCCGCCGACACGCGTATTCTTTCTGCTCCCAGAACACGCACTCAAACATATGGTGAACGATCTTTCTCTTTCTGTACCCCACAGCAATAGTATTCTGTCCCATTACACATCCGCAATATACCGACCATCCCAGCCCTCAAAACTGCCATCAATACCCATCTCTTCAAACTGTACTATACCGATTCATTCTCACCCCGTTCAAACTGATAAACAACGCTGCTAATGCTGTCCATGGTTAGACAGGGGTAGATAGTACTTAGGTGGGTGAGGTCAAGCTTTTTACCAATTGTTTTTAAATGTATAATTTTCTGTAATTGTAAATTATTTTGTGAAGCGCAGTGGACCTCGCCCTAGGCTGGGGTATTGAGGAGTGGACCTGGCCCTAGGCTGGGGTATTGAACAGTCAACATCGCCCTTGGCTGGGGTATTGAGCAGTGGACCTTGCCCTGGGCTGGGGTATTGAGCAGTGGACCTTGCCCTGGGCTGGGGTATTGAGCAGTGGACCTGGCCCTAGGCTGGGGTATTGAGCAGTGGACCTGGCCCTAGGCTGGGATATTGAGCAGTGGACCTGGCCCTAGGCTGGGGTCTTGAGCAGCGGACCTGGCCCTAGGCTGGGGTATTGAGCAGTGGACCTGACCCTAGGCTGGGGTATTGAGCAGTGGACCTGGCCCTAGGCTGGGGTATTGAGCAGTGGACCTGGCCCTAGGCTGGGGTATTGAGCAGTGGACCTGGCCCTAGGCTGGGGTATTGAGCAGTGGACCTGGCCCCGGGCTGGCGTACTGTGCTGTATAAAACCACCTAATAATAATAATATAAACGACCTCCTGCTTATATATATATATATATGTATATGCAATATATGACCTGCTCCTTATATATAAACCACTTACTTCCAAGATAGACATGACCTATTACTTTATTACAGACAAATGACCAGTTGCTTACATACAAAGGTGGTATTGTCAATCACATTCAGTTGCCAACATTTATCAGATAGGATCATCTTGACCCCGCCAGAATGTTAATTAACCTTTGAAAAGTCACATGACCTGGCCTACCCATCACGACGTAAGTTTCCTGTGTCATTATTTCCTTCAGATTAGAGAGTGGTCTGAACTGTGTGATGGTTGTTGTAAGTAGAGAGTATCTGAAATCTGAACTTTGTCACGGTGGTTGTAAGTGGTTTGTTGTACTCCTCTGTGTGTCTCTATACGTAAGTAACCTGAGGCGTAGGCAGGTTATTGTTCACACCCAAAACAGCAGCGTAACTAAACAGCTGGAGTTGGGAAATGGGGAATCAGGATGTTTGATTCTTACACGTTTGTAAAACGCTCTTATCGCAGACCTTCTTGTTTTAATACCCCCCCAACCCAACCCAACCCAACCCAATATCGCTTCGACTTTAATAAATGTAATGGTTTTTTTTTTTCGTCACATTTCTTGACTGCGATACTGCAGCACTAATATAAAACCAACATCCGGTCGCATTAGGCAAACTTAAACCGAGTCTTCCGCTAAAGCTAAGTCAATAAAAACATCTCCAGCTGACTTCACAAACAACTTGTAGGAATAAATGATATCATATTTCATCAGGGACACACACAACCCTCATACACATACACACACACACACACACACCCCTCTCTCACACACACAACCCTGAAATCCCGGCCCACTTACTGAATTTCATTTCGACAAAACGTTTCGGTCTCAGGAGGTGCGAGGCTCTCAAAATCAGAAATTACGATTGAGAGGGAATGAGGGGGAGGGATGAGAGAGGGAATGAGGGGGAGGGATGAGAGAGGGAATGAGAAGGAGGGTTGAGAGAGAGAATGAGAAGGAGGGATGAGAGAGAGAATGAGAAGGAGGGATGAGAGAGAGAATGAGAAGGAGGGATGAGAGAGAGAATGAGAAGGAGGGATGAGAGAGGGAATGAGGGGGAGGGATGAGAGAGAGAATGAGAAGGAGGGATGAGAGAGAGAATGAGAAGGAGGGATGAGAGAGAGAATGAGAAGGAGGGATGAGAGAGAGAATGAGAAGGAGGGATGAGAGAGAGAATGAGAAGGAGGGATGAGAGAGAGAATGAGAAGGAGGGATGAGAGAGAGAATGAGAATTGGGGATGAGAGAGAGAATGAGAAGGAGGGTTGAGAGAGAGAATGAGAAGGAGGGTTGAGAGAGAGAATGAGAAGGAGGGATGAGAGAGGGAATGAGGGGGAGGGAATCAGAGAGAGAATGAGAAGGAGGGATGAGAGAGAGAATGAGAAGGAGGGATGAGAGAGAGAATGAGAATTGGGGATGAGAGAGAGAATGAGAATTGGGGATGAGAGAGAGAATGAGAATTGGGGATGAGAGAGAATGAGAAGGAGGGATGAGAGAGAGAATGAGAAGGAGGGTTGAGAGAGAGAATGAGAAGGAGGGTTGAGAGAGAGAATGAGAAGGAGGGATGAGAGAGAGAATGAGAAGGAGGGATGAGAGAGAGAATGAGAATTGGGGATGAGAGAGAGAATGAGAAGGAGGGTTGAGAGAGAGAATGAGAAGGAGGGTTGAGAGAGAGAATGAGAAGGAGGGATGAGAGAGAGAATGAGAAGGAGGGATGAGAGAGAGAATGAGAAGGAGGGATGAGAGAGAGAATGAGAAGGAGGGATGAGAGAGAGAATGAGAAGGAGGGATGAGAGAGAGAATGAGAAGGAGGGTTGAGAGAAGGAATGAGGGGGAGGGATGAGAGAGAGAATGAGAAGGAGGGATGAGAGAGAGAATGAGAAGGAGGGATGAGAGAGAGAATGAGAAGGAGGGATGAGAGAGAGAATGAGAAGGAGGGTTGAGAGAGAGAACGAGAAGGAGGGATGAGAGAGAGAATGAGAAGGAGGGTTGAGAGAGAGAATGAGAAGGAGGGATGAGAGAGGGAATGAGAAGGAGGGATGAGAGAGAGAATGAGAAGGAGGGTTGAGAGAGGGAATGAGGGGGAGGGATGAGAGAGAGAATGAGAAGGAGGGATGAGAGAGAGAATGAGAAGGAGGGATGAGAGAGAGAATGAGAAGGAGGGATGAGAGAGAGAATGAGAAGGAGGGTTGAGAGAGGGAATGAGGGGGAGGGATGAGAGAGAGAATGAGAAGGAGGGATGAGAGAGAGAATGAGAAGGAGGGTTGAGAGAGAGAATGAGAAGGAGGGATGAGAGAGAGAATGAGAAGGAGGGATGAGAGAGAGAATGAGAAGGAGGGATGAGAGAGAGAATGAGAAGGAGGGATGAGAGAGAGAATGAGAAGGAGGGATGAGAGAGAATGAGAAGGAGGGTTGAGAGAGTGAAAGAGGGGGAGGGATGAGAGAGAGAATGAGAAGGAGGGATGAGAGAGAGAATGAGAAGGAGGGATGAGAGAGAGAATGAAAAGGAGGGTTGAGAGAGAGAATGAGAAGGAGGGTTGAGAGAGAGAATGAGAAGGAGGGATGAGAGAGAGAATGAGAAGGAGGGATGAGAGAGGGAATGAGGGGGAGGGATGAGAGAGAGAATGAGAATGAGGGATGAGAGAGAGAATGAGAAGGAGGGATGAGAGAGAGAATGAGAAGGAGGGTTGAGAGAGAGAATGAGAAGGAGGGTTGAGAGAGAATGAGAAGGAGGGTTGAGAGAGAGAATGAGAAGGAGGGTTGAGAGAGAGAATGAGAAGGAGGGTTGAGAGAGAGAGAGGGAAAATGTAACTGAGAATTTCTTAATTTTTTTAGTGTTTTGCTCAGACGTACAGATCAGAGACAGTTCCACTAGGAGATATTCTACAAAAACTACATAATATGTTAGAAGCTAAAACATTTCATATGGCAGAAGCTACACAATCTTCATATGGTAGAAGCTAAAAACACTACATATGACAGAAGCTAAAAAAACTACATATGACAGAAAGTAAAAATACTACATATGACAGACGCAACTAACTCTACACGCCATAACAAGTAAACCAAATTATTACATGATTTATAGCGGACAGAGATTGAGCTCTCTCCTGGGCAAAGGTTCTTTCTCTCTTTAATGTTTTGAGGATTCTGTTTCCAGTCGCAGAGTTAACACTAACAGTCTCTTCAGCTTCAAGGGACAACAGAAATAAGTTCAGTAAAAAAAAAAAAAAATCTTCCAGGTCTGTGAAATTCTTTCTATTTTTTAAAATGCCATACATTTTGGGAATTTAAAAAAAAACAATGAACTTTCTTCTGGAAGAATTTTCTTCAGAAATAGAAATATCTGGTTCCAATTAGTAACAATGATCTCTTCACAGACCCGAGTCTCTTTGTAAAAATCTGTATTTTTCTTTGACTGCCTTGAAACAGGATATCACGTCATGGTGACGTCATACGTCATGTTTAGTTACAATAGATCCGTGGACGGCTCCTGAAATATTACAACGACTCCGGAATTCCCAGCCCACCCCGTAATAAAAAAGCATTGTTTCTGACATCCTGCTAAAAAAAAAGTAAAATCTAGGGGAAAAATTGAGAGACAGCGTAATTCAAAGGAAGATAACATTTAGTTACAATGCCAATGGAAGATAACATTTAGTTACAATGCCAAGGGAACATAAAATTTAGTTAGAATGTCAAGTGAAGATAACATTTAGTTACACTGTCACGGGAAGATATTCGTAACGTAAATATCCAATCTAATGTGAACATCCAATCTAACTTGAACGGCCATTCTAACTTGAGCAACCAATCAAGGCATTCATTTATTTTATAGTTATTTGTGTAAAAAAACAAAAAATAATAAAATATATTAATTGTTGCAGAATTTGACAAAGGAAAGGTACAACATATGATTGTGTACATGGTACGGCCGTGATTTTATGTACGCCAGTGGAGATGTCATGTACGCCATGACAAGTGGAATTGTGATGTACGCCAGTGTATTTACAAGTGGAGATGTCATGTACACAAATATCCAAAGTTCCAACGGTGTTATCTCCCCTAGCTTCAGTGAGACTGACCTTGGCGGGAAGTCCCACTATTGTGACCTGTGCAGTGTTTGATGTTACTGCATTCATGGACATCTACCAGGGGTTCTCTTGATCAACCTACATTTATATTTCGTATTTAATGGACGTTTACCAGGGGTTCTCTTTATCAACCTACTCTTATATTGTTTATTAGACAGACATCTACCAGGGGTTCTCTTGATCAAAGGACACTTAGATTGTTTATTAGACGGACATCTACCAGGGGTTCTCTTGATCAAAGGACACTTAGATTGTCTATGGCGTGGGCAATTTTTTAATCTAAAATTTAAAAAAAATAATTAGTCATCAATTGTTGAGTACATAACAGCCGCCTTGATTTCTTCAACCCCCTAAAATGTACACCACGCATGATGCCATATGTGACGTGTTTGTCAAGTACAAATATTACTTCATCGTGACAGCACAGTGTTGTACCGGTACAGCTCTTCGCTACCCGCAGCCAAGACACCAGCAGAATGTCCTCAGCGTCAGAGCCAAGACGTTAACCACGACCGATCCAAAGATCTAGGTCAAGGTCTTCAGGTGACTGTGAATGACTACTTTACTATAGAATGTCACAATTCGTCATTTCACAATCAATATTCTCTTAATCTCAACAATTCAAACTCGAGCATTTGGGGGAACCATCGTTAAATGGATCGAATTAATTTGAGGTTTTCTCTCCAACTAATGCTAAACTGTGGAACCCACAGCGAATTCCCAAATGGTCGACAAGAACAAAAGAACGAAGTTAGGACTAATTAAACAACCCCTAAAGACAAACTTATAGGTATCAATCCTTGACATGCACTTTTTGTTTGCATTTATATGATTGTACGTGATTGATCATTTATATGATTGTACGTGATTGATCATTTATGTGATTGTACGTGATTGATCATTTATATGATTGTACGTGATTGATCATTTATGTGATTGTACGTGATTGATCATTTATGTGATTGTACGTGATTGATCATTTATATGATTGTACGTGATTGATCATTTATATGATTGTACGTGATTGATCATTTATATGATTGTACGTGATTGATCATTTATGTGATTGTACGTGATTGATCATTTATATGATTGTACGTGATTGATCATTTATGTGATTGTACGTGATTGATCATTTATATGATTGTACGTGATTGATCATTTATATGATTGTACGTGATTGATCATTTATATGATTGTACGTGATTGATCATTTATGTGATTGTACTTGATTGATCATTTATGTGATTGTACGTGATTGATCATTTATGTGATTGTACGTGATTGATCATTTATGTGATTGTACGTGATTGATCATTTATGTGATTGTACGTGATTGATCATTTATGTGATTGTACGTGATTGATCATTTATGTGATTGTACGTGATTGATCATTTATATGATTGTACGTGATTGATCATTTATATGATTGTACGTGATTTATAATGTATGTGATTGTAGCAACTTGAATTTTCGTAGCGAAATGATTTTCATCAACTTTAGTGCCTGTAAAACCTAATAGACTAAAGAAGAATTTAAGCCCAAATACGTCGCAAATACGATGCACATGGCACCAATTAATCTCCAGTCCAAAAAACACAAATCTATCGAAGAAATCCTATTTCATTCATCCCCCCCCCCCTTGAAAAACAGAGAATAACTGTTTTCTGGGGGTGAAAATTTGAAAGAATGGGTTGTCATCGTCAACGAGTCTATGTGCCAAGTTACAGCTCGATAGGATGAAGGGAAGTGTGCCAGTTAGCCGCCCAAAGAAGTGAAGCAATAATAAAGGATTTAAAAATATCACAATATCGATTTAATACTCCCAGTTTTGTCAGATGTTCAGTTAAAATAAGATCACAACCAATCTGGATCTTTGACAACCAATCTGGCTTTTTGACAACAGATCTGACTATTTGTCAACCAATCTGACCATCTGAAAAGGAATCTGACTATTTGACAACCAATCTAGCTATAAGACAGTGTCCTTGCATTCTGACAATCTTAAGAATCGGTTTTTGTAAACATACTGCCAGACCTCAATACATCTGCAAATTTTAGGACCCCCCCCCACCCCATTACGATAATGATACCCCAAGATCCACCCTAAGAGCCAATCCTGGCGCAATGAGACCAGACAGATGTACAGATGTCTCCCACCAGGCGTACAGAAATCTCCCGTAATCTGCCGCTCCTCCGACTTTGTGCATGTTATAAGGATATGAGTACAAGCCTGGGATTAGGGTAATCCTAAGCTCAAAATCCCGGTCAGGCCATCGGATACCGGATGTCCATCTTTGTCATGGACCTGTTCTGCTGACGATCATTTGATCAACTTCAGTTCTGTGTTGGCCAAGCTCGTTTAGTCGCGCGTGTTTGTTGTATGTCGAGATATTGGGGTAGGTAACATTGAATATTCACTCCCAGTTTCTTGTATGTTGGAGTATGGTAGCAAAGTATTTTTTCCTTAAGTTTGTTGTATTCAAATTGAATTATTCAGTGAGAAATTCGAGATCTAAAAAAGGGACGAGCTGCAGCTTGAACCTTGGACCTTCGACCTTGAAACTTGGACCTTTGACCTTGAAACTTCAACCTTGAACCTTCGACCTTGAAACTTGAATCTTGGACCTTGACCCTTCAACTTTGAAACGTTAACCTTGAACCCTCGACCTGAATCTTGAAACTTCGACCTTGAACCCTAGACCTTGATTCTTGGATTTTGTAGCTTCAACCTTGACCCGTTGACCTTGAACATTGGAACTTGAACCTTCAACTTGAAACTTGGACCTTGTACATTGAATCTTGGACCTTGAACCTTCGACATTGAATCTTGGACTTTGAACCTTGGACATTTAACAACAGCAATGCGACCAGCCTTATAATTAAAAAAAAAATAAGACATTTGTTTTAGTGCTGGTGCAATAGCCCTACCGACTAACCCTATCGACTAGCTCTATCTATCCACAAGCCCTATCCACTGGTCCTATCTGCCCACTAGCCCTATCCACTAGCCCCATCCACTAGCCCTATCCACTAGCCCCGTCAACTAGCCCTATCCACTAGCCCCATCCACTAGCCCTATCCTCTTTCCCTATCCACTAGCCCTATCCATAGGGCCCATCCACTAGCCCTATCCTCACATCACATTTAAGGTTACAAATAGATCTCAAACTCATTGCAGTGACGCTACGTCACGACACTTAAGACGCTCAACGATGCACCGCTTCAATATAAAATCTAGTTGGACATAACCTAATGCACGTTATTTAGTGCACATGACATTTAGTGCACGACATTTTGTGCACATGACATTTAGTGCGCGCGACAGATGGAGAAGCTAACTGATCAACTTTAAAATAAATAAATGAGTTTTTTTTTCGCTCACATTCTTGGCTCTGCTCCCAACGTGTTTATTTGAGAATACGCCAGTGGTTCTCAAATTTCAGGAACCAAATCAATTTTCTTGTAAACAATGCGACATTGACTCTCCAGTGAGGGAAGGCACGTGACTGGGAGCTGACTGAACAACTCATGTCAAAGATTTGAAATGTTCATTCAAGAATCAAAGACTAAAGACTTTGTTTTGTGATTCTCATAAACAGCCAGGAGTCATGTGTAAATAAATAGAATGCATTTTTGAATGACACTGTGATAAACAATTTTTTATTATCATAAATATAAAATAATTGGGAAAATGTTATATAGAACTAATGCCTTCACCTTTGTACTATGTTGCTATGGTGTCTCTTCTATCTGTACTAGGTTACTATGGTGTCTCTTCTATCTGTACTTGGTTGCTATGGTGGCTCATTTATCTATACTTGGTTGCTATGGTGTCCCATCTCTCTTTACTTGCTTGCTATGGTGTCTCATATATCTGTACTTGGTTGCTATGGTGTCTCATCTATCTGTACTTGGTTGCTATGGTGTACCATCTCTTTGTACTTGGTTGCTATAGTGTCCCATATATCTGTATTTGCTTGCTATGGGTCCCATCTCTCTTTACTTGCTTGCTATAGTGTCTCATCTATCTGTACTTGGTTGCTATGTTGTCCCATCTATCTGTACTTGGTTGCTATGTTTCCCATCTATCTGTACTTGGTTGCTATATTGTCCCATCTATCTGTATTTTGTTGCTATGGTGCCCCATCTATCTGTACTTGGTTGCTATGGTATCCAATCTATCTGCACTTGGTTGCTATGGTGTCCCATCTATCTGTATTTGGTTGCTATGGTGTCCCATCTATCTGTATTTGGTTGCTATGGTGTCCTATCTATCTGTATTTGGTTGCTATGGTGTCCTATCTATCTGTATTTGGTTGCTATGGTGCCCCATCTATCTGTACTTGGTTGCTATGGTATCCAATCTATCTGCACTTGGTTGCTATGGTGTCCCATCTATCTGTATTTGGTTGCTATGGTGTCCCATCTATCTGTATTTGGTTGCTATGGTGTCCCATCTATCTGTATTTGGTTGCTATGGTGTCCTATCTATCTGTATTTGGTTGTTATGGTATCCTATCTATCTGTATTTGGTTGCTATGGTATCCCATCTATCTGTATTTGGTTGCTATGGTGTCCCATCTATCTGTATTTGGTTGCTATGGTGTCCCATCTATCTGTATTTGGTTGCTATGGTGTCCCATCTATCTGTATTTGGTTGCTATGGTGTCCCATCTATCTGTATTTGGTTGCTATGGTGTCC
>CAXITT010000159.1:1171163-1252480 GCA_964033795.1 Lymnaea stagnalis | reverse complement strand
TTTGGATGGACCCCCCTTGTGGGAAAACCCAAGCCTACGTTTTTGACGCAATATTTCCCCCTTGCACCCCACCCCCCCCCCCCCCCCCAGGGACATAAAGACATTTCGGGCAACAATTTCCTGAGTGCAGCGCCTGACAATGAGGGTGTGTCAAGGTGAAGGTCAACTACTGTCCTTATGGTCCTGATGTAGGGGTGAGATAGTAAAATCAGAACTAACGTGACCTCCTGTTACTTGAGTCGTAGGCCTGACTTAAGGTCAAAGGTTACATTCAAATGAAGAAACGAAAATTTCAATTGAAAGCTTGAGTGGCTTACACTTTAGATGAAACATGTGTGGAAGTGTGCAGGTTGTATAGGGGATTGTATGGATTGTGTGGGTTGTATATGGGTTTGTGTGGGCTGTATGTCAGGTCAGATCATGTCTGGGTATGTCTGGGTATGGCAGGTTGGATGATGAATGGGTCGTGAGTTCTTTAATGTTTAATTATCTTGTTACGTCACAAATCCCCATTTGAAACGAATGCACAAGGGAGATAAATTAGAGGTGATCAATTGATAGAAAGGGGCAAGTAGAGCGGAGGGTTGCGAAGCCTTGTGCCTGGGAAATGAAAGGTTTGTTGGATGGATTGGTGGGTGGAAGGGTTGGTGGGTGGAAGGATTTTGGGATGGAAAGATGGCAGATGGGAGGATGGTGGATTGAAGGATTTGTGGATGGGAGGATTCGTGGATTGAAGAATTTGTGGATGGGAGGATATGTGGATGGGAGGATTGGTGGATGATAGGATTTGTGGATTGAAGGATTTGTGGTTGGGGTATTGGTGGGTGGGAGGATTGGTGGATGGGAGGATTGGTGGATGAGAGGATTTGTGGATGGGGGATAGATGGATTGAAGAATTTGTTGATGGGAGGATTGGTGGATGGAAGGATTGTGGATTGAAGAATTTGTGGATGGAAGGATTGGTGGATGAGAGGATTGAAGGATTTGTGGATGGGAGGATTGGTGGATGGGAGGATTGGTGGATTGAAGGATTTGTGGAGTGGAGGATTGGTGGATGAGAGGATTGGTGGATTGAAGGATTTGTGGATGGGAGGATTGGTGAATGGTAGGATGGTGGATTGAAGGATTTGTGGATGGGAGCATTTGTGGATGGGAGGATTGATGGATGAGAGGATTGGTGGATTGAAGGATTTGTGGATATAAAGATTGGTGGATGGATGTATAGGTTGATTGAAGGATTGGTTGATGGAAGTATGGGTGGAGGGTTGTGTAATGTATGAATGGATATGTCAACGTGGATTGATGGAAGAATGCACTGGGAGATGGTGGATGTTGACAAGGATCATAAAAATGTCTCTTGTGTTCGGCTTTAAATAATCTGTCCCTTGTTTCATGTTGTGTGAAATTCTGCAAAAAATTCTGCAATCAAAGGCCTTATAGTCAGCAGAAATCAATGCGGTGGAGTGTGTGTGTCTGTGTGTGTGTCTGTGTGTGTGTCTGTGTGTATTTGGGCGTGTGGGTTGTTTGGCGAGTGGAGTGTGGGGAGCAAGGGATTTTTGGAGTGAGAATTTAAATCAATTTCCAGATCGATATCCACGATATCCGCGGTGAAACGATCTGAGAAATCAATCTGCTTATAGATTTGCCTTCAATTACAAATACGTGTATGTGGCTTAGCCACATATCAATTACCACATTATCAGTTACCACGTTATCAGTTACCACAGTATTAGTTACCAGGGTATCACTTACCAGGGTACTGGCTACCAGGGTATCTGTTACCAGTATATAAGTTAGCAGTGTATTAAATATCGGGGTATCAAATATTTGTTTGATTTCGCTGATATTACCTCTGTAACAAAGATTGCTAGATGTGGATGAATTTACCAGGGCATCAAAGTGATTTTTGTATGTCTATTGTGTTTTTATGGGATTGACATAACAAATAGATATTTCCTAATATATGTAAATAAATATTTTAAAATATTTTTGTAAAGAGGAGTGTGTTTTGAATGGAGTTGAATATTCCAAACTTAATAAGTCAATTCATGATGTCAAACTCATGTATCTGTGGCTAGTGTCTGTGGCCAGTGTCTGTGTCCAGTGTCTGTGTCCAGTGTCTGTGGCTAGTTTCTGTGGCCAGTGTCTGTGGCTAGTATCTGTGGCTAGTGTCTATGTCCAGTGTCTGTGGCTAGTGTCTTTGGCCAGTGTCTGTGTCCAGTGTCTGTGGCCAGTGTCTGTGGCTAGTGTCTGTGACAAGTGTCTGTGGCTAGTGTCTGTGGCAAGTGTCTGTGTCCAGTGTCTGTGGCTAGTGTCTGTGGCTTTGGATGTCAGACGTGTGGTCTTCCGATCTTGGCTAGTGTTTGTGGCTAGTGTCTGTGGCTAGTGTCTGTGGCTAGTGTCTGTGGCTAGAATCTGGCTAGTGTCTGTGGCTAGTGTCTGTGGCTAGTGTCTGTGGCTAGTGTCTGTGGCTTGTGTCTGTGTCCAGTGTCTGTGGCTAGTGTCTGTGGCTAGTATCTGTGGCTAGAATCTGGCTAGTGTTTTGTGGCTAGTGTCTGTGGCTAGTGCATGTGGCTAGTGTCTGTGGCTAGTGTCTGTGGCCAGTGTCTGTGGCCAGTGTCTGTGTCCAGTGTCTGTGGCTAGTGTTTGTGGCTAGTGTCTGTGGCTAGTGTCTGTGGCTAGTGTCTGTGGCCAGTGTCTGTGGCTAGTGTCTGTAGCTAGCGTCTGTAGCTAGCTTCTGTTGCTAGCGTCTGTGGCTAGTGTCTTTGGTTAGTGTCTGTAGCTTGCGTCTGTGGATAGCGTCTGTGGCTAGCGTTTGTTTCTAGCGTCTTTGGTTAGCGTCTGTAGCTAGCGTCTGTAGCTAACTTCTTTAGCTAGCTTCTGTAGCTAGCTTCTGTAGCTAGCGTCTGTAGCTAGCCTATGCGGCTTGTATATGTGGATGTTTACTGGGTAAAGATATCAAAAAACGGTTATAGTAAAAGGGAAAAGGGGGGGGGGGGGAGAAAACAGGGTCTAATGTCAAGGTCCAAGACCCACCGTCCAGATGTTTTGGAAAGAAAAGTAATTTGCCTGACGCCTCATTTTAGGGTGGAATCTCACAAAATCAATCGTTGGCCAGAGTTCTTGTTGTGAACAAACTAATGACATATAAGAGAGAATTCTTGTACCTGAGAAAATGAAGGCGTAATTATTAGATCTAAAGGCATTTAAGACTTAATGGGAAGATAAGTCTTAATGGGAAAAGACTTAATGGGAAGATAAGACTTAATTAGAGACCGACCGAATTTCGGCTTCGGCTTAGGTTTCGCGCCGAAAGTTGCCATTTCATCACTTTCGGCCTAGTTTCGGTTTCGGCCGAAACTGAAAAGTTAAGTTTCGGTTTACTTTCGGTTTCCGCCAAAAGTGATTTAGATTTCGGCCGTATCTATGCCCACGAACAAGTTATAAAATATTATAATTTTAGATATAATGAAGCGATATAAGTCCACCATAACAACATTTCACCAGTTAACCAGTAATCAGTGTCCCTCTATAAGAACTAGAGAACACGGGTGTGCACATGGTTTGAGTTCTGCGTACTAGACGTACACACGTTATTTCTAGATGTGAGGTTTTGATGGCAGGCGTCTAATTGATTTCTGCTCGAATCAGCCTCCCACTATCTCCAGGCTCTACACGTGTAGCTAGACCCGTCCTTGACCTAGATAGTAGGGGGATTCCGTGGCCGTCGCGTCTGAATGACTTCCTTGGCACCTGCAGTCATCGAACTGTAACAGGGTTATGGGCATCTCGGGTGCACATAACCTGTGCTGTGCCGGTGTGTGCATGGGTGATGTGGTGCATGTGTGTGTGTGTGTGCAAGCTTGCGTAACGTTCAATGTCAAATTGAGTTGAAGCGTTCAATGTCTTAACATCCAGTGTGGGATTGAGCAAAGATGAAATGGAGTGGGATGGGGCTTGGTAGGTGTCCTTTGCAGAGGCGTAGCGAGGGGAGGGGCAGGGGGGCAGATGTCCCCGGGCGCAAGCTAGTTAGGGGTGCCAAAATGTGCTTTGATATTATTTTATTGGTAAAAATAATGGGTTTGAGAGTTGAAAAACAGAAAAGGGGGCGCTTTAAAATGGATCTTGTCCCCGGGTGCGAATCTTGTCCCCGGGCGCCAAACACCCTCGCTACGCCTCTGGTCCTTTGAACATAGCTGAGACTGTAGTGTGAACCTATTGGAGAATGACCACCTCGGTTAAGTCATAACTAATGGTTGGAATCCTTTTTGACGTGCGGTGCCACTTCTAAGAAAAAAACTCTATGGGGGGGGGGAGCCCCCGGAGGTGGGAGGCTACCCTATGTCTAACAAATGAATGGTTAGGCATCTCCTGGAGCGGCCGAGGAGCCCCTGGGATCACAGGTTGAGAACCAGTGGGTTACTCAAAGGCAGGGGGGGGGGGGGCTTTTCACTATTTTAGGATGATTATTAGGTCTAAAAGATAGTTGGTCTAAACGATATTTGGTCTAAAGTCTTGGAAATAATAGGTCAAAAAGATATTAGATCTAAACGAGATTTCGTCTAATCTCAAAGGCAGGGGGGGGGGGGGCATTTCACTATTTTATGATGATTATTAGGTCTAAAAGATAGTTGGTCTAAACGATATTTGGTCTAAAGTCTTGGAAATAATAGGTCAAAAAGATATTAGATCTAAAAGAGATTTGGTCTAAAACATTTTTTTTTTCATAATTTAAAATATGAAGGGGAGTTGCTAGAATTAGAAAAAGAAAGATTTTAGGTAAATGTAACCTCCGAAGCTGATGCTCTCCTCACATAAACGTGCCAAAGTCTCCTCGTTTTTTAGCCATTTTAATTGTTTCTATAGCATAGTAGTTACTATCCTAGTGTCTCTGGTTTTTCATTTTTATTTTACTTATTTTACATGTTTTTAATAATTGTAAAGCGCTTAGAGCTTTAAGGTAAGCGCTATATAAAAATGCCTAAATAAATAAATATTTGATCTAAAAGATTTTTGATCTAAGAGATATAAATTATAAAAGATACTAGGTCTAAAAGATATTTGTTCTAAAATATATTTGCTCTAAAAGATATTAGGTCTTTAAGATAATTGGTTTGAAAGATAATTGGTTTAAAATATATTTTGTCTAAAGAGATTAGGTCTACAAGATATAAGGTCTAAAAGATAATTGGTTTAAAAGATAATTGGTTTAAAAGATATTTTGTCTAAAAGATATTAAGTGTAAAAGATATTTGGTCTTAAATACGTTTTTGCAATAATTTAAAATGTGAAGGGGAGATGCTGGAATTAGAAAAAAAAAAGATTTGATGTAAATGTAACTAAGAAGCTGATGCTCTCCTCACACAAAGACAACATTACCGACGTCGCTAAACATCGATCAGACAAAGAAAAGTATTACACTCGATTGCGCTTTTGGGAGGTACAATCAAACTTGTCTAACAGGTCAGGTGGTACCCAAATGTTAGCACACCACAATCCCAGATTTTTGTTCCTGCGCCAAGTGGCCGAGGTCAATGTAACCAGTACTGCACAAGGTCAATGTCGCGGATGCTTAAAACTCTACCTGGTGGCGGACTTACCTGTAACTTCATTATTGATAACATTTTAGATATTTGCCTGCATTCTTTGAATCTAAGCAGCCCCCCTCCCCCCCCCAAACACACACACACATCCGCAAGCATCCAACCACACACCTTGAATACACACTCTGACAGCCACACTCAGTTAACCACACTCAGACAGCCACACTCAGACAACCACACTCAGACAACCACACTCAGACAACCACACTCAGACAACCACACTCAGATAACCACACTCAGATAACCACACTCAGACAACCACACTCAGACAACCACACTCAGACAACCACACCCAGCCATATCCACACACCCCCATCCACACACATACATCCCCCCACGCACACACAACCAGTAGTGACAACCACACCAACACCCCACTCCCACAAACACCCACCACAAAGTCCCGTCAATAAATGATTGTGGGAAATCCCCCAGTAGTTTCTACGAAAAACCTGCATTCCGGTTAAAGGCCATCATTTCTTTGCCATTTCCTGTACACACCCGATTACCCCTGGCTTAGTGTCAGAGAAGTTTTAAGCCCCAAAAAGTGGTTTGGTCTGAAGCGGGGAGGGTACAATCAAAATACAAGTTGTTTCAGGCAATCGACTAACTGTTTATGTAAGTTAACATAAATAAATATAGAGGATATAGTCTTTCTTTTAATATTGTGTCTTGAGGATGAGAGAAAGGTCTTGGTCAGGCACAAAAGGCACTGACTGCACAGACTTTCTTTTCATACATTGAGGCAATGTCTTGCACGGACTTGCTTGACTGATAGGCATATCTGAGCTTAAGAAGAGAACACATTTTCATACATGGAGGCAATGTATTTTTCTTTCGAGGATTAGATTAAACAAACTTTAGTGTCTATAAAACCTCTGTGATCAGGGTTTCGTAGTCAGAGACGTAAATGGAAATCCGGAGGACTGTCCTACTGTCTTACAAAGATGCTTGATATCAGAAAATATAGTAGATTGTGGCTGTGTTGAATTTTTAAACCCTGGTTGCTCTCCTAACCACGATCATTCAACCCTGGTTGCTCTCCTAACCACCATCATTCAACCCTGGTTGCTTTCCTAACCACCATCAGTCAACCTTGGTTGCTCTCCTAGCCACCATCAGTCGACCCTGGTTGCTCTCCTAACCATCATCAGTCAACCTTGGTTGCTCTCCTAGCCACCACCAGTCTTTAAAGGTGTTGGTGTCCGGTTGCTTACGGTCTTAACACAAGAATGCGATTACCTTTTACTGTAAACAACCCCAAATACTTATGTTTTTTATTAAAAATAAACGAAACAAACTAAACAACTCCCGAAACCGTAGTCTTCTAGGCTCGTCATAGTGACGTAGTCTTTTAGGCTCGTCGTAGTGATGTAGTCTTCTAGGCTCGTCTTAGTGACGTAGTCTTCTAGGCTCGTCATAGTGATGGTGGTCTTTTATGCTCGTCATAGTGACGTAGTCTTTTAGGCTCGTCATAGGGACGTAGTCTTTTAGGCTCGTCATGGGGAGTAGTCTTCTAGGCTCGTCATAGGGACGTAGTCTTCTAGGCTCGTCTTTTAACGTAGTCTTCTAGGCTCGTCATAGTGACGTAGTCTTCTAGGTTCGTCATAGTGACGTAAACTTCTAGGCTCGTCATAGTGAGGCAGTCTTTTAGGCTCGTCGTAGTGACGTAGTCTCTTAGGCTCGTCATTGTGACGTAGTCTTCTAGGCTCGGCATAGTGACGTAGTCTTTCGGCTCGTCATAGTGACGTAGCCTTCTAGGCTCGTCATAGTGACGTAGTCTTTTAGGCTCGTCGTAGTGACGTAGTCTCTTAGCCTCGTCTTTGTGACGTAGTCTTTTAGGCTCGTCGTAGGGACGTAGTCTTCTAGGCTCGTCATTGTGACATAGTCTTTTAGTCTTTTAGGTTCGTCATAGTGACGTAGTCTTTAGGCTCGTCGTAGTGACGTTGCCTTTTAGGTTCGTCATTGTGACGTAGTCTTTTAGGCTCGTCATAGTGACGTAGTCTTTTAGGCTCGTCATAGTGACGTAGTCTTTTAGGCTCGTCATAGCGACGTAGTCTAAGGCAAACGTAGTTACAACGGAGAAAGCGTAGGTCTGGCGGTGTGTTTTTACTTGTAGTTACCGCTGTACGTAATCGATTACATGTACATATCGACCACATACTCTGCATGGCTTCTCGACTGCAGGTAAATGAAATAATCGATTGAATGTATCGACCTCACACATCATACAGATGAGAGAGTATTGACTAACTGCTGTAGGAAAAGGAAGTCCTTTAAAAATGTATGTCTTAAAGGGATGCCACATTCGATTGTGTCCCAGACTGTTTTGTCTAACGAGAGATGTGTCTCAGTGTGTCCAAGACTGTTTGGTCTAACGAGAGATGTGTCTGAGTGTTTCAGACTGTTTGGTCTAACGAGAGGTGTGTCTCAGTGTGTCCCAGACTGTTTGGTCTAACGAGAGATGTGTCTGAGTGTTTCAGACTGTTTGGTCTAACGCGAGGTGTGTCTCAGTGTGTCCCAGATTGTTTAGTCTAACGAGAGATGTGTATGAGTGTTTCAGACTGTTTGGTCTAACGAGAAGTGTGTCTCAGTGTGTCCCAGACTGTTTGGTCTAACGAGAGATGTGTCTGAGAAATGCGTAGTTGCGACGTGATTTTTGCTGCGTGGCAATTGTAAAGAAATGGTTTTATTGAAACATCTGGCAATTCAGCGGTCTGGTAGTAGGCGTTTAGTAAGCGTTTAGAAGGCGTTTACGAGTCGTTTTGTAGGTGTTAAGTAGGCGTTTAGTAAGCGTTTAACAAGGGCCCATCAACGTAGATGTCAATTCTTTCTCTTTGAACAACCAATGAGTGATTGTGTGAACCATCAACAACCAATGAGTGATTGTTTGAACCATCAACAACCAATGAGTGATTGTGTGAACCAATCAACAACCAATTAGTGATTTGTGAACCATCAACAATCAATGAGTGATTGTGTGAACCATCAACAACCAATTAGTGATTGTGTGAACTATCGGACACACGTGAAATTCAGTAGGGCGTGCCTAAATAATAGACAGGGGCGTGACAAGATTAAAAAAAGATCGCTGAAAACTGTTTTTGTTCCAAATATAATCAACCACCAATTGATACGCTGCTGATTGGCTAACAAACAGACGCAATCCATCAACACAATAATGATCTTACGCCTTATCCACAGGGATATCCATTAGTCTCCAGTTGTACAAACGGGCATGCGTACCCAGTTGTTTAATACGTCATGTATACACAGGTGTAAAATAGGTCATGTATACCCAGGTGTACAATAGGTCATGTATACCCAGGTGTACAATAGGTCATGTATCCCCAGGTGTATAATAGATCAGTGAGACATAAATGTAAAACAGATCAGTGTGACCCCACTAATAGGGTGGATATTAGTGATGGAATTAATAAATACAATTATCTACCATCTCCATTATTCATTATATTAATACCACAAGGTCATCCAGACACAAACATCCATTAAGTACTCACCTTTCAAGGTCATACACCGTCATGAATGGTCCCTTTTCACCACTGGCCTGGACAGCAAGACAGCAAGGCCAAAGTCCACGTGACACTAATACGTCACTACTGCAGGTAACAAAAGGTTTGTTGGCTAGGGCACGTGCCAAAAAGTGTCAAGTGTTCAATTTACTTTATCTCAGATATTAAGAAATTTCCAGCAAAATCATTGAATCAACTTCACAGTTAAATGTAAGATCACAATAATAGAATCACCAGTTAAATGTAGCATCACAATCATTGAATCCCTTTCACGGGATAATGTAACATCACAATCATTGAATTACGTCAACGTTCACATGTAACTAGAATAAAACAATCCATACTTTTAATTCCACACACAACTTCTCAAACGTTAAATTTAAGTTATTAATTATTTTTTAAAAAATTGTAAAATAGAACATTTTCGTCCAACACTCTCAGGACCTGCTGCAACACCCCACCCCCCCCCCCCCAAGTGGTAATAATACTTGGTACAACCTGAAGTACAACTGGGTTAAAGCTACAACTTGTACACACACATGCACAAATCATTACATCCCAGACAATGAAAATCCACAAATAATGAATGTCCTGCCTTCAAGATACAAGATCTGATGAATCTGGGCCAGAGCGTCACGTGACCACGTGAACGCCATTGGAAATGATGTTTGTGTCTAATATCAAGTGATACCGAGGTAGGTAAGATCAAAGTCCCACTGGTTGGTTGTGGGGCTGATGTTTCTGAGGGTCGGACTGTGACACCCAGAATGCTGAGACGTTAGTGAAAACTTGGGGTCTGGGGGCTCTGTAATCGTATGGGGGGTGGGGGAGGGAGGGAGGACAAAGGGGTGTAACGTAGAGTGGACAATGGAAAGTACGCAATGGGACAAATGGAGGTAGCACGGGTCAAATAGGAGTTAACATGGGGACAAAGGGGGGTAACATGGGGACAAAGGGAGGTAACATGGGGACAAATGGATTTATCATGGGGGGCAAAGGGAGGTTAACATGTGGGAAAAAGGAGGTAGCTTGGGGGCAAAGGAGGTAACATGGGGGCAAAGGGAGGTAATATGGGGACAAATGGAGGTAACATGGGGAAAAGGGAGGTAATATGGGGACAAATGGAGGTAACATGGGGACAAATGAGGTGGTTGGGGAACGGAGGGAGGTCAGTAGGGGACATCAACATTATGCTTCAGGGTCGTAAGTAACTGATAAACTAGAGCAGGACATGACTGACTTTACTACATACAACCAACGAAGAACTTTAGCCTCAAACTTGATCTTGGGATGATAAGAGAACAACTGGCATAAGCTTGTAAGTGCATGTTGGATCACAGTTAAAACAGTTCTCTTCTGACACCCAGGCGTCATTGAGTAATATATCAGAGGCGATTGCAAACAGACTCAAGTGATCAGAAGTCCGGAACTCTTTTTTACAATGTTCGTAGTGGAGAAGAAAAGGGTTCTACTTTCTTTTTGGCCTTAGTTAACACGGGTCTTATTTACAGGCACACTGGCCTACAGATATATTGACAGTAGAGACCGACCGAATTTGGGCTTCGGCTTCGGTTTCGGCCCCGAAAGTGGCCATTTTATCACTTTCGGCCAAGTTTCGGTTTCGGCCGAAACTGAAAGTTAACTTTCGGCTTAATTTCGGTTTCGGCCGAAAGAGAAAAGTTAACTTTCGGTTTTTTCGGTTTCGGCCGAAATTGACTTTGACTCTCGGCCATCCGGCCAAAAGTGACTGAGGTTTTCGCTCATCTAATACTCAGCGAAAGCGATATTTAACAACAGACTAAGCGACATTTAAGAACAAACTAAACGATCTTTAGGAACAAATTAAGCGATCTTTAAGAACAAACTAAACGATCTTTAAAAACAAATAAAGTGATCTTAAAAGACAAATAAAGCGAACTTTAAGAACAAATCAAGCGATGTTTGAGAATAAACTAAATGATATTTAACAACAAAATAAGCGACATTTAAGAACAAACTAAACAATCTTTAAAACAAACTAAGTGATCTTTAAGAACAATCTAAGTGATCTTTAATAAAAAACTAAATGATCTTAAAGAACAAACAAAGCGATTTTTAAGAAGGAACTAAATGATCTTTAAGAACAAAACAAATGATCTTTAATAGTAAACTAAATGATTTAAAAGAGTAAACTAAGCGATCTTTAAAACAAGACTAAATAATGTTCTTTAGGAACAAACTAAAAGATCTTTAAGAACAAACTAATCGATCTTAAGGAACAAAATCAATTATCTATAAGAACAAGCTAAGCGATTTGATCTTTATACAAAAACTAAGCCATCTTCAACAACAAAATAAGCGATCTTTAAGAACAAACGAAACGATTTAAAAAAAAAAAAAAAAAAAAAAAAAAAAAAAAAAAAAAAAAAAAAAAAAAAAAAAAAAAAAAAAAAAAATAAAAAAAAAAAAAAAAAAAAAAAAAAAAAAAAAAAAAAAAATAAAAAAAAAAAAAAAAAAAAAAAAAAAAAAAAAAAAAAAAAAAAAAAAAAAAAAAAAAAAAAAAAAAAAAAAAAAAAGAAAAAAAAAAAAAGAGAAATGCACACGTGAAAACAAGAAAATTTAAAAAAAAAAAGAGAAATGCTCACGTAAAAAAAAGCAAATTTAAAAAAAAAAAGAGAAATGCTCACGTCAAAACAAGCAAATTAAAAAAAAGGAGAAATACTAAAAGTCATAAAAAAAAAAAAAGAGAACATTAAAAACAAAAAAAAAAATTTAAAAAAAAAAAAAAAAAAAAAAGATCTATAAAAACAAACTAAATGATAATTAAGAACAAACTGAATGATCTTTAAGAACAACCAAGCGATATTAAAGAACAAAATCAAAGATTTATAAGGAACAAATTAAGCGATCTTTACGAACAAATTAAACGATCTTTTAATAACAAAAACTTAGCGATCTTAAAGAAAAAACTTGGCGATCTTTTTTTACGAAATAAATGATCTTTAATAACAAACTAAACGATCTTTTAAAAAAAACTAAGCGATCTTTAAGAATAAACTTAGCGATCTTAAAAAACAAAATAAAGTTCATAACTAACCGATCTTTAAGAACAAATAAAGCGATCATTAACAAAAAGCTAAACAATCTTTAACAACAAACTAAGCGATCTTTAAGAACAAATAAAGCGATCATTAACAAAAAGCTAAACAATCTTTAACAACAAACTAAGCGATCTTTAAGAACAAACTAAGCGAGCTTTAAGAACAAGATGTTATATTAGATGTTTATTTATTAATATTCACGATAATCTCAATTTTATAGAAAGAATGTAAATATTTATACTTTCCCACATCATTTTCGATGTATGCAGAATGTATGCGGGAACGAATTTCAAAATATCAAACTATTTCATTTACGGTTTCGGCTTCGGCCGAATGTCATTTTTAACTTTCGGCCTATTTTCGGCTTCGGCCGAAATCAGAAAATCACTTTCGGTCGGTCTCTAATTGACAGCAACTGAAGAGTGGGAGGGAGTACCAGAGAAGAGTGGGACAGAGTGCCAGAGAAGAGTGGGGCAGAGTGTAAGAGAAGAGTAGGGCAGAGTGCCACAGGAGAGTGAGGAAGAGTGCCAGAAAAGAGTGGGGCAGAGTGTCAGAGAAGATTAGGGAACAGTGGAAGAGAAGAGTGGGGCAGGGGGCCAGTGAGGAGTGGGACAGAGTGCAAGAGAAGAGTGGGTCAGAGTGGCAGAGAAGAGTGGGGCAGAGTGCAAGAGAAGAGTGGGGCAGAGTGCAAGAGAA
Source organism: Lymnaea stagnalis (assembly GCA_964033795.1). NCBI lineage: Eukaryota > Metazoa > Mollusca > Gastropoda > Lymnaeidae > Lymnaea > Lymnaea stagnalis. The sequence continues at coordinate 1,239,568 of CAXITT010000159.1, read as the reverse complement.
GAGTAGGGCAGAGTGCCAAAGGAGATGGGGAAGAGTGCAAGAGAAGGGTCGGGCAGAGTGCCAGAGAAGAGTGTGACAGAGTGCCATACTTATTCTTCGCATTTGAACGGAATAAGTTATATAATGGGATTTTTAAAAATATAACATCGTTGGTTCTTTCCGATATATCTGTTTTCGATCACGTGATGAATGGTCACGTGATTGAAAAGTCACGTGAGGTATGGTCTCTTGATCTATGGTAACGTGATGTATGGTCAGTTAGTTGTAAAGTCAGTTTGAGGACATGGCCTATTGGCAATAGCTATAAGTCGCAGCGGCGTAGATAGGGTGGGTACCGCCACTCACTGTAATGAAATACCTTTCATCGCGATGCAACCCCCTTCGATCCCCATCTAATTGTGTCTGGCTAAGCTATGCGGCACATAGGTGTGTCTGGCTAAGCTATGCGGCACATATATGTGTCTGTCTAAGCTACGCGGCACATATGTGTGTCTGGCTAAGCTATGCGACACATATGTGTGTCTGGCTAAGCTATGCGACATATTTGTGTGTCTGGCTAAGCTATGCGACATATATGTGTGTCTGACTAAGCTATGCGACATATATGTGTGTCTGGCTAAGCTATGCGGCACATATGTGTGTCTGGCTAAGCTATGCGGCATATATGTGTGTCTGTCTAAGCTATGCGGCACATATATGTGTCTGTCTAAGCTACGCGGCACATATGTGTGTCTGGCTAAGCTATGCGACACATATGTGTGTCTGGCTAAGCTATGCGACATATATGTGTGTCTGGCTAAGCTATGCGACATATATGTGTGTCTGGCTAAGCTATGCGGCACATATGTGTGTCTGGCTAAGCTATGCGGCATATATGTGTGTCTGGCTAAGCTATGCGGCACATATGTGTGTCTGGCTAAGCTATGCTGCATATATGTGTGTCTGGCTAAGCTATGCGGCACATATATGTGTCTTGTAATGACGTGCGTCACATATGTACTTTTTATTTATAATGTTTGATTTACAGTAGCCCATTCCCACGCCAGCTCATTTAAGACCCTAACACTAACACTAATACGTCCCATCATTCATCCAAATAATTGCCACAAACACTCCATTAATGACGCCACTAACAGATGAGCTGAAAACACCGTCAGGCAATTAATTAATGTTGTCTTAAAGTTACCATGCGGAAAACGAAACAACTCCAATCCATAATTTGAATGCAACCCTATCCAGAGGCGCGTTCACAACACAACTCACCGACTTGCTGCGAGGCGTTAGCTACCCAACCCGCCTCCTTCGTTGATCGATCATCGCCAAAGACAAAGAATTCATCAATAATAAGGATCTATCACAGCACACACAAATGAAGCGTGTGAACTATCGTATTGGAAATGAATGACATGCTTCAAACTCAAGTTACTGCTGTGGTAACACAGGGAGGAAGAGAATAAAGAAAATAGCGCAGGGATTTAAAAAAAACAACAAAAAACCACTGCGGAGTAACAACACTGGCCCGCGAAAGTAGGTCACCGAGTAACACGGGTCTAGATTTCAATCTGGCCAGCTCTAGTTTACAAATTAAACGCACACACACACACACGTGTTGACGATATAAAATAACTTACACTAATTTCACAGTGGTCCAGTATCCAACACGAAACTCAAGGCTTACTTCAAGTCCAGATGTAGTCGTAGCATCAGTGTACAGGACGCTGCAGTCAGCTGTTTCAATCAGCTGTTTGCGGCTAAAATTAGTCCTCGCGCGCGGGTTGGGCACGCAGGAGTGCAGGGCTTCTAAAATCCTGATGCGTCGCTTTCAATAATCTCAGTCAAATCTATATAATATTGCGACGCTTATAATTTATATAATATTGTGACGCTTATAATTTATATAATATTGTGACGCTTATAATTTATTTTAAGAAAAGTTGAACCACATACATACATTTAAGTCTTACTACATACAGAGTTGCCCGTGGTTTCCATCAGTTGCATAACTAGGTTCTTTTTTTTTTTTAACTTAAAAATGGTTGGGGCCCTGTGAAAATATCTTTGCACAAAATAAAATACTAGATGAAACTTACTATAATTAAAATAATAATAATAATTAAAATTATTGTTATTTCACTTTCGATTTAATTGGAATTGTGTTTATTAAATTAGCCTTAACAATTTTAAAAGAAAGTTCATTAATTACCACGCCACCCCCACCCCCCGACCCCATTTTTTTAAACGCTTAAAAAAAAAAAGACTTTTTTATAAACTTTGGTATACTTATATTTCCAAGCATATTGCATCTTCTAACAAACGTTTGCCTTCTAACAAGCCTGTAATATAAGCAGCTACGATAATCAAAGGTTAAGGTTGGGTAAGGCCGGCCTTAGACTTGGGAAGGCCCTAAGCTATACCTGGTCCAGAGGCCACCCCTAGCCCCCACCCCAACGCTTTAAATTACGTCAAGTGGTGAACGATTAGCAATGCTCAGAGGTGATAATTTAGTGTAAACTTTTTGAAAACCATTAAATAATGCTCAGGAAATAATGGAATGAGTAATACAAAGGTTATTGGAAAACGTAATAATTGCAATGAAAAGAACAACAACCTAGATTGAAGTCAATAAATAGAAACATAGGAGTGGCAAGACTGGAAGAGGCATTCAATCGGTTAGTGCTGAGATTATGCTCTGGGTAGAGTACCATAAGACCTATTCTGATTGGATTTAGTTTTGCTCAAAATGACAAGCAGCAGGCCGGAGTCTTGTTAATGAAATTATAGAAGTTTAACATTTCGATTTTAAGATAACACATTGTGCAACAAAGGAGTCAAAGAAAATTAGAACAAAATATTAAGGGACACTATGCTTAAAAGGATTTTTTGAGACCCTGGCAGATTGTGAGGCCCTAAGCTATGGCTTATTGATGCCCTCAGCATATATTAAGGCCCTAAGCTATAGCTTAATGAGTCCCACGGCATATATTTTGGCCCTAAGCTATTGCTTAATAAGGCCTTCGGCATATATTTAGGCCATAACTTATAGCTTAATGAGGCCCTCGGCATATATTTAGGCCGTGAGCTATAGTTTATTGAGGCTCTCGGCATATATTTAGGCCGTAAGCTATAGCTTATTGAGGCACTCGGCATATATTTAGGCCCTAAGCTATAGCTTACTGAGGCCCACGGCATATATTTAGGCCGTAAGCTATAGTTTATTGAGGCTCTCGGCATATATTTAGGCCGTAAGCTATAGCTTATTGAGGCACTCGGCATATATTTAGGCCCTAAGCTATAGCTTACTGAGGCCCACGGCATATATTTAGGCCGTAAGCTATAGTTTATTGAGGCCCTCGGCATATATTTAGGCCCTAAGCGATAGCTTACTGAGGCCCTCGGCATATATTTAGGCCCTAAGCTATAGCTTACTGAGGCCCTCGGCATATATTTAGGCCCTAAGCTATAGCTTGCTGAGGCCCTCGGCATATATTTAGGCCCTAAGCTATAGCTTGCTGAGGCCCTCGGCATATATTTAGGCCCTAAGCTATAGCTTACTGAGGCCCTCGGCATATATTTAGGCCCTAAGCCATAGCTTACTGAGGCCCTCGGCATATATTTAGGCCCTTAGCCATAGCTTACTGAGGCCCTCGGCATATATTAAGGCCCTAAGCCATAGCTTACCGAGTCGCCGGCAGATTCTGGGCACCCTATTAAAAGTTAATTCTGATATTTTCAATTGACCACTTCATCTGGAATATTAACAAAAAAATATCAACTAAATTTGGGATACGAAACCATTCCTGAAACGGTCACTTTCGAAGTAGCTCCTCCCGCGCTCCCCCTTGTCCCCTGCCCCATCACGTTTCTGTGGAATTATATTTGCATGTTAATTTAATTGTCTGCACATAAAACGTGTTAATCAATATGAATAATTCTTTAGCAACATATTTTAGAACGGTACAAATTTAAAGTTTTAAAGTTTTAAGAATTTAAAGTTCAACAGTTTGCATCTTTTTGAAATTTCAAGCTATCCAGGTGTTTTTTACAGGTCATAGAAGGTGTTTTTTCAGGTCATAGAAAGTATTTTGGTGAAAAAATTGCAATGAGGTCATGTCCCATGGCCTAAAAAAAAACATTGATTGGCTCTGCAATAGCTGTGACCTACATTTTAATTTTTAAAATCGTTCATTGAGAATCTATTTAATCGCATTAGTTAAGATATACATTTTGGATCAGCTTAACAGATTTTTGTAAAAAAAAATAAAATGATTTGGAGTTTCAAAAAATTCTTAGTTTTGAGAACCCCTCAGCTGGTGTTATTGTCCGCCTGGTCTTGGCCGGCTGCTAAAGGGAGGGAAGACGGAGCATTTCTCTTATTGCGTAACTTCATTAAAACCTAACCAATTTTTTTGTCACAGACAGCAAACAAACATAGAAACATAACACTAGTTAACGTAGCACTAGTTAAGATAGCACTAGTTAACATAGCACTAGTTAACGTAGCACTAGTTAACGTAGCACTAGTCAACGTAGCACTAGTCAACGTAGCACTAGTCAACGTAGCACTAGTCAACGTAGCACTAGTCAACGTAGCACTAGTCAACGTAGCACTAGTCAACGTAGCACTAGTCAACGTAGCACTAGTTAACGTAACACTAGTTAACTTTTGAAAATAACTGCAAGACAAATTGAACTTTCATATTTTGCGCCATCTCCTGTCCAGGGATTCTCATTTTTGGGGTGAAATTAGTTGATATTTAGCTGACGAATACAAAGCATCAAACGTCTTATCTCCCTTCTATGCTTCTATTTGTCACTCTATTTCTATCTATCATTCTATTTTCATCTCTCATTTATATCGGCCAATCTATTTCAATTCATTCTCTGTCTTCGCTGTGCACACACAGGGTAAGTTAATAGGTACAACATAGACAATACAAGTGAAACAAATAAAATAGATAATATCACAAAACTAGAGAACTACTGATCTAATCTCTCATCTCTAAGATAACAGATCTGTACCCACCTGATATCCCACATACCTAGAGAACCACTGAACTTATAGCTAAAACAACAGCTTTCAACCCAGCAGTTATCTCACATAACTAGAGAACCACCGAAGTTATCTCTAAAACAACAGCCCTGGACCCACCGGGTCACTTGTCAGTTGCCAGATAGTATTGATCCATGAAGTCAAGGTATTTATTAACAACAACTTTGTTGCAGTTTGTTGATTCTCCAAGAGCTTAGTGACTAAACAATGGGGTCTTCATAAACAATTATTTATTTCATAAGTCTCTTCAATTATTTATTATTATTATTTTTTAATCCTAAATATAAGCACAGGGCATATCGCCAAGTCCAGCAGTCCGGTCTGATTGCGCTATAATTTATTCATATCAGGATTTGGGGAAACCTTCGCCTGATATGACAATAGCGGAGCTAATGGGACAAATTGACTGTGACCATTACAGTCATGTATCGTGACACAAAGGGATCACTTGGTTTAAACATGTTGACACACTAAATTCCATAGTAAAAGTTCAAAAGTCCAAGTGGATGGAAAAGGAGGGGGGGAGGGGCTTTCATTTTTGTACTTTCTCCCTGGCAGCACAAGATAGGTCACAGTAAGGGTGGGTGTAGTTTATAACTATAGCAATATGTCAAACCCCAAAATGTGTTACCTACTGGAAATTGGTTTTAAAAGGAGGGGGGGGGGGGGCTTTCATTTTTGTACTTTCTCCCTGGCAGCACAAGATAGGTCACAGTAAGGGGGGGTGTAGTTTATAACTATAGCAATATGTCAAACCCCAAAATGTGTTACCTACTGGAAATTGGTTTATAGACAGTTGTCACAGTAATGAAATCATGTATTTCCGCTTTCTTCAGAAAACACACTCCATGGAGATAGGAAGACACATTTGTAAGTGGATAACTCTATCTTTCAATCTGATGCTGTTATTGTCGTGGAAAAAAAGAAGTTTTAGATTTTCTTTTACAATAAATCTGTGGTGTTATGCCAATTACGGAAAATGTAGGTTAATGGCTTTGACACATTTTGGGCACAGAGGCGTCGACACAATGTAGTTCAGTGGCGTCGACACATTGTGGGTTCAGTGGCGTCGACACAATGTAGTTCGGTGGCGTTGACACATTGTGGGTTCAGTGGCGTCGACACAATGTAGTTCAGTGGCGTTGACACAATGTAGTTCAGTGGCGTCGACACATTGTGGTTCAGTGGCGTTGACACAATGTAGTTCAGTGGCGTTGACACATTGTGGGCACATTAACAGAAGTGTCTACTCACACGGTAAATCTGAAAGAAGTTGGAGTTTTTTTTTTTAAATGGGTTGGGTTGGGGTGGGATAATGGATATGATTATCTTTAAATTGAATGCCATCGAGATGTTCCCATTGGACAAGCAAACGTTTGGGTGCGAGGATATCTTTTTGTCATTTCCAGAAATACGGTTCAGGGGAGTGAACAACGACGGGTGACAATTTCTGAGAAAATAAGAATATTTTTATTTCTTCACTTAGCGCAAAATGAATTTCATGAAAAAGTGAAGGTGAAGCATTATGTGATTAATGATTAGATTTCTTTGAAAACAAAACATGGCTGTTACAGACTAGAACATTGGTTAAGATATTTTCTGTGGATAGAATGATTGTATGTTTACAATTTTCCGACAATAGAGATCAGGAGCGATGAAAAAGAGTTGGTAAATGTTTAATGACGGTACCAGTCCATCAATGTACTTTTAATGTTACAGATATTCAAAATTGTATTTTTAGATTTTTTAAAAAAAATTTCAGGCGTGTAAAAGGGTTGGTAGCGCTAAATAGAGCAGGTGTACATTTTTTTTTTAAAACGTCCATTGATGTTAGAAACGAAAACATCTAGTCAAAGAAACTTCTTAAGAAAATAGAAAATCTGAATTGACTAGTTCCTAAATCGACATTTCAATGGCTTAGAAAATTGTCGTCATATTTTTGAGGATACAATACACCATAACCCGCGCAAGTTACATGGGTCAAAGACAGATATTTAGAGGGTACGCAATATGTCTTACATTTTAATCCTGGTAACATCGGGTGCTATCTGCTAGTATATTCAGATAACATGAAAATTGAATTCACATGCATAGATCTTTGGTTTTGGAAATAATACTAAAATACAAATACATGGATACAATACATGGATACAACACATGCATACAATACATAAATAACATACACACATACGTGTATAAAACACCTTGTTACAATACATAAATACAATGTATGGATACAATAAATAGATACCTTACACAGATGAAATACATATATACTAAAAATGGATGCAATACATGAATACAAATACAGAGATACAAAACATGGATAAAATATAATGTTAAAATACATGATAATTAATTTGAAAAATTAAAAAAATCGCCCGCAGGAATGTTCTCATGGGATTTGGGGGTGGGGTGTGGGGGGGGGGGGGGATGTTATTAACCTTGACCCCTACTGCCGACGCCCATGCTGCCGGATTTAGTTTAAAAATAAAGTAAATAAAAAATCATTGTGTTCTCGTTCACTTGAAACCATATCAGAATAAACATTGACATAGACATGACACTCTGACAGTGTCGATGACACTAATGACAATTTGATAGATTTTATGACACTAATGACAATTTGACATATTCTATTACACTAATGACATTTCGACAGATTCTATGACACTAATGACCATATTATTAAGACGTCAAAATACAAAAGAGAAGCAGTAAGTGGGCCACGTAAAAAAATGACGTTTAAATTATCTACAAAAACGTCATTTGCCATCACGTGATATGTGACAGATGGTTTACAATATTAGGTTGCACGAATTGAACTGAGGAATAGAGTCAACTCTGTTTGCCTGTTAAGTCAACTTTATACAGAAAAATAGTGTACGTGATTAAATTATTGATATAACAATTGTGTACATGATTTAATTGATATAAAAATTGTCTACATGATTTAATTATTGATGTAACAATTGTGTACATGATTTAATTATTGATATGAAAAGTGCATACGAAGTGAAATTAAATACACATGCTCAGAGTTATAATGTGTAGTGATATGACGTTTGTATATACATAGTGAAGTGTTGATATAGAGGGATCTCTTACACGGTGTAGTCATGGCAACTAATACAACAGATTGGGGACAACCGAGTGCAGGACTAGCAGCCAGGTGATAAGGGGAGGTAACCTCGAAATATCTGCACCGCCGCGTCCGCTGGGATCAAGAGAGTAGCATAGCGGCCCTTGGCAGTCCCAGGTGGCTGTAATAATGAAAGGATGAATATGGCTATGTCATTCAGCTGTGAGGTCCTCAAACTGGTGATGCAATGTTTTTTAAAATTATCTAATGAACTAAAACTTATGTTTTAAAAAGTTATGTTATGTATGAATTTAATGGAGGATATCAATGAGATTTGCTTACAGAACAGATTGACAGTGGCGTTTCCCTCTCCCTTACTATTGATTCCGACACAGTAATAGTCTCTGTAGTCCAAGGCTTGGACGTAACGAATTTTGAGTGTGTACCACTGCTCACCGTTCAGTAGGTTTTGGGTATCTGTCGCCTGAACACAGGTTTAAGTCACAGAAAGCAATGAGTAAACACATTATATTTGTTTGGAGTAACAAAATCATTTCCTCATGTAACATCACTGACACGATTAGACAAGAAGTCAAATGTATCATATGCTTAGACAATAAGTCAAATGTATCATACAGTTAGACAAGAAATCAAATGTATCATATGCTTAGACAATAAGTCAAATGTATCTTATACTTTCATGGTCGAATAAAACAGTTGTAAAAATAAGATTATTTGAATAATGCAACAAACCTGTTTGGTTGTCTCGTACTTGTCGCTGTCAGTCAGGACTGTCCGCTCCTCCCTGTTTTTGATCATCCAGTATACCATGGGGGTGGGGTAACCTATCGGGGTCATGGGTTGATTTGTTTAAAAAATAGAGTACAAAATGAGAACCATTGACCATTGTCAACAGATCAAACCAAATCATTCCTCATGAAAATAGAAAGTCAACCAAAAACATGCACCAGGCAGTAGCATTTAATGCCGGAGCTTCTAAGAAGAAACAATCATCACTTCATGCACCACTTCATGCACCACTTCATGCACCACTTCATGCACCACTTCATGCATCACTTCATGCATCACTTCATGCACCACTTCATGCATCACTTCATGCATCACTTCATGCATCACTTCATGCATCACTTCATGCATCACTTCATGCACCACTTCATGCACCACTTCATACACCACTTCATGCATCACTTCATGCATCACTTCATGCATCACTTCATGCATCACTTCATGCATCACTTCATGCATCACTTCATGCATCACTTCATGCACCACTTCATGCACCACTTCATGCACCACTTCATGCATCACTTCATGCATCACTTCATGCACCACTTCATGCATCACTTCATGCATCACTTCATGCACCACTTCATGCATCACTTCATGCACCACTTCATGCACCACTTCATGCACCACTTCATGCATCACTTCATGCATCACTTCATGCATCACTTCATGCACCACTTCATGCATCACTTCATGCATCACTTCATGCACCACTTCATGCATCACTTCATGCACCACTTCATGCACCACTTCATGCACCACTTCATGCATCACTTCATGCATCATGCATCACTTCATGCACCACTTCATGCATCACTTCATGCATCACTTCATGCACCACTTCATGCATCACTTCATGCACCACTTCATGCACCACTTCATGCACCACTTCATGCATCACTTCATGCACCACTTCATGCATCACTTCATGCATCACTTCATGCATCACTTCATGCATCACTTCATGCATCACTTCATGCACCACTTCATGCACCACTTCATGCACCACTTCATGCATCACTTCATGCATCAATTCAATCATCATTTTAAACATCAATTTATAGATCAATTCATACATCAATTTATACAACCCACGTTGAACAATGTTTTTTGAGACTTCCCACCTTGAACAATGTTTTTTGAGACAACCCACCTTAAACAATGTTCTTTGAGACAACCCACCTTGAACAATGTTCTTTGAGACAACCCACCTTGAACAATGTTCTTTGAGACAACCCACCTTGAACAATGTTCTTTGAGACAACCCACCTTGAACAATGTTCTTTGAGACAACCCACCTTGAACAATGTTCTTTGAGACAACCCACCTTGAACAATGTTCTTTGAGACAACCCACCTTTAACAATGTTCTTTGAGACAAGCCAACTTGAACAATGTTCTTTGAGACACCCCAACTTGAACAATGTTCTTTGAGACAACCCAACTTGAACAATGTTCTTTGAGACAACCCACCTTGAACAATGTTCTTTGAGACAACCCAACTTGAACAATGTTCTTTGAGACAACCCACCTTGAACAATGTATTCTAAGATCACTAATTTTAAACAATTTACTGTAAGACGTTCCATATATGTATAAAACATGTCCCATCGTGTGTTCTAAGTCCTAATGCAACCCAGCTAGAACAATGTTCATTGAGACGACCCACCTTGAACAATGCAGTCCAACTTGGCATCCAGGCGGCCATTGGCGAACTGACCAACAGAATTCTGCAGGACTCGGACTGTTGGTTCTTGGAACACATAAACCTATGACGTCATATAAAACATAATATTAATTTTTTTTTCAACAAATATTATTCTCTATGGGCCGGGATTGTTAAATATAGTTTGAATCCAAAGTTCGTGACGTAATGAAATTGTAAATCTTAATTTTGTCATGTAATTTCATATTTCGCACCTGCCCCGAATTAAAGATCAAATGATAAATCCCCCAATCCAAGGGGCGTCTCCTACCTGCGTCAGGGATTCTGCAGGTGGTTTGACGTTGTTGTCAGCCACACACCTGTACACACCTGCAAACTTGACGTCAGCCGACATTATGGCCAGCGTCCTGCCCTGTCATGGAGAGACAACTCATTGCTGTACATGGGTGTTTAAAATAACAGCTGGAGAAATCTAGGTTGACTATTCATATAAATAACATCCACAAGACCTGGTATGACTATGTTATTGTTGTTTTTATTGTTGTTGTTCATTCTTTCGAATGAGATCAATGTTTTGAGTAACAATAGCTTGCTTATGCCCCTTGAAAGTGCATCGTAAGAACTTAAGGAACGAAAGAAAGAAGTCCGACAACTCACTCTGAACATGGCCTTCCCGTTAGGCAAGAGCTTCCCGTCCGATCGAACCCAGGTGATGTTAGGGAAAGGCACCCCAAAGGCGTCACACGTGATGCTGGTATTGCCTCCCTTCTCAATCATCTTGACCGAGTCTGTTGAGCCCGGTCTTATGATGGGTGGCTCTGTCAAGTCAAACAGAAACAAGAGGTTATGTGGAGCCATGCCATATGATGGGTGGCTCTGTCAAGTCAAACAGAAACAAGAGGTTATGTGGAGCCATGCCATATGATGGGTGGCTCTGTCAAGTCAAACAGAAACAAGAGGTTATGTGGAGCCATGTCATATGATGGGTGGCTCTGTCAAGTCAAACAGAAACAAGAGGTTATGTGGAGCCATGTCATATGATGGGTGGCTCTGTCAAGTCAAACAGAAACAAGAGGTTATGTGGAGCCATGTCATATGATGGGTGGCTCTGTCAAGTCAAACAGAAACAAGAGGTTATGTGGAGCCATGTCATATGATGGGTGGCTCTGTCAAGTCAAACAGAAACAAGAGGTTATGTGGAGCCATGTCATATGATGGGTGGCTCTGTCAAGTCAAACAGAAACAAGAGGTTATGTGGAGCCATGTCATATGATGGGTGGCTCTGTCAAGTCAAACAGAAACAAGAGGTTATGTGGAGCCATGTCATATGATGGGTGGCTCTGTCAAGTCAAACAGAAACAAGAGGTTATGTGGAGCCATGTCATATGATGGGTGGCTCTGTCAAGTCAAACAGAAACAAGAGGTTATGTGGAGCCATGTCATATGATGGGTGGCTCTGTCAAGTCAAACAGAAACAAGAGGTTATGTGGAGCCATGTCATATGATGGGTGGCTCTGTCAAGTCAAACAGAAACAAGAGGTTATGTGGAGCCATGTCATATGATGGGTGGCTCTGTCAAGTCAAACAGAAACAAGAGGTTATGTGGAGCCATGTCATATGATGGGTGGCTCTGTCAAGTCAAACAGAAACAAGAGGTTATTGTCAGTCAAAGAAATAAAAATCAGATTTTTCTGCACCTTGCTTCTTGCTGTTCCCTGAACAACCAGGAATGATACTTCCAACCGCAAAATGGACAATACAAACTTTTGTCTTTGCATCAATTATTACTTTACGGAATCACCAGAAAATCAGCTTCAGTTCACGCAAAGATTTCCATTTAAAAAAAGACCTTACGCCAGTGTCACACTGTAATGCACTCTACTGTTTCTTAAGAAATTACGCCAGTGTCACACTATAATCAACCTCTACTGTTTGTTACTTCACAATAAAATATTTAAATAACGCTAGGAATGTGCATCCTAATTTAAAACGTAACTTTTAAACACAGTTCGAGTCTTTCCTGACATCATACAACTCTACAAACTTAACTACAAACATGTTTTACAAACAAAGAAGTGAATGAAAGAAAGTATGTGAAAATCGGGGAAAAAACTATGCAAAAAACTATGCAAAGAAAACCAAACAAACAAAAAAAGTACGTGTCGGCAAAAAGCCTTCATCAGCAAACAACAGTAAAAACATAATTAAATTTTAAAAATAACACAGCTGAAATGTAAGATCCGAGAGGGTAGAAAGAGGGAAGTGACCGAAACAAACAAAGCTACAAACATATTATCCTAACGAATCAACAACTATATCCTCCAAAAAAATAAAAACATATCCTACAAATACAACTGAAAACATATATTGAAAACAAAACACAAGCACACCTTACCACAAGTGATGCAATCCTGCAATGAACGTCAACCACGGCCATTTTCTACTACACACCTCCACACACACACTCATTACACCTCTACATACACACTCATTACACCTCCACACACACACTCATTACACCTCTACACACACACTCATTACACCTCCACATCCACACTCATTACACCTCTACACACACACTCATTACACCTCTACACACACACACACTCATTACACCTCCACACACACACTCATTACACCTCTACACACACACTCATTACACCTCTACACACACACACACACATTACACCTCCACACACACACTCATTACACCTCTACACACACACTCATTACACCTCCACACACAAACTCATTATACCTCTACACACACACTCATTACACCTCCACACACACACTCATTACACCTCTACACACACACTCATTACACCTCTACACACACACTCATTACACCTCCCCACACACACTACACACACACACCTTACACCCCCACACACACACTCATTACACCTCTACACATACACTCACTACCCCTCGACACACACACACACACCTTACACCTCCACACACACACTCATTACACCTCTACACACACACTCATTACACCTCCACACACAAACTCATTATACCTCTACACACACACTCATTACACCTCCACACCCACACTCATTACACCTCTACACACACACTCATTACACCTCTACACACACACTCATTACACCTCCACACACACACTCATTACACCTCTACACACACACTCATTACACCTCTACACACACACTCATTACACCTCCACACACAAACTCATTATACCTCTACACACAAACTCATTACACCTCTAAACACACTCATTACACCTCCACATACACACATTCATTACACCTCTACACATACACACTCATTACACCTCCACAAACAACTCATTACACCTCCACACACACACTCATTACACCTCTACACATACACTTCTTACACCTCTACACATACACTCATTACACCTCCACACACACAAACATACACACGTACTCCCACACCAAGTCACACAATCCCCAAACCGCCAGTATTCAATGAAAGCTAAGAACAGGGTCTGCTAAACTTGAATTCATGGACAGTGACTTAGTACAGCCAGATAGGCAGTATTCAATGATAGACTGACATAGTACAGCCAGATAGCCAGTGTTCAATGATAGACTGACTTAGTACAGCCAGATAGCCAGGATTCAATGAAAGACTCAAGTAGTACAGTCAGATAGCCAGTGTTCAATGATAGACTCACGTAGTACTGTCAGGTAGCCATTCTTCTTGGTCCAATGTTCGTACCCCTTGTTAGTGATGGCAATCGTACACTGGTAGACTCCGGAATGTTCTGGTCTCAGCCGGCTGATGACCAAGACAAACGTAGTTCTGTCCCCTGCTTGTTTCAGACGGAGTACTTTATAAGCTGCGACTCCTCCCTTCCTTGGGTTCTGGACTAAGATATCTTCATTTTTACTCAATACCTGTTCAACACCTGAGCCATTGAATGCCCATTGCACCTGTGAGTGTTGGCAAGGTGAGAGCAATAAATATAATTATTGGCAGTGGCAGATACATTAACTTATTAATTGTTAGTGTGAGATAAATTAATGGACATACTTTTAATGCTAGATATATTGGGGTATGTTGACATATGTAACATTTCAGATACAGAAACTTGTTTTACAAATACCAAAGCAATCATCCTTGAAACTTAAATAATCAAATACATTCAAAATATAGCAATATTTTTTTTAAATTTGATATACTACATATCTATATATATAATTCGCAAGCAAAGGTCAAACAAGATGGGTCAAACAAGACGCAGGCTATTTATAGATACACCAGAGTGTGGTTCAATCATGAGTTCCCTAGCGCGCAAAATATAATTCCCGATAACTACGCTAAATGATATATATATATATATATATATATATTAACGAAATTACGTTTGGTGCGTAATATTTTCTTTTCGTAAATGAAATCGTCTCAATTTAAGTATTGTGTAAAAAATATTCGGTTTAAAAGTGGTGGGGACATCAGAATATTTAATATAGTTCATGGGCGTGGAAAAAAAATTGTGCAGTGACGTATCATGGGGGAATGGGTGTAGCAAATATTGGGATTCTTTTAAATGTGCGTTACTTGAGTTCATGTTTTGTCAAGTAACTTTACGAGATGGGAAGTTCACACATTGCTATCGCAAATGTTTCGCGTGATACATCTAGTTCTTCATATTGTAAGCTAATTCGTTGTGTCATGTTACCTCCTTTCAGGTGGCATGGAGACCTAATTTCATGTAGCATGGAGAAATACTTTCATTTGACAATAAGATATACTATTATCTAGCATTGAGACCTATTTTCATGTGTTATTGACATCTATTTTCATCTAGCATTGAGACCTACTTTTATGTGAAATTGAGACCTACTTTCATGTAACCTTTAGACCTATTTTCAACATGAGAAGTCAGGGTGGAAAATGCATTTTGCCTAGTTTTTGAAATATATCTACAATAAGCTATGAACAAGATTAGAGTAACATTAATTACTATTTTATGTCATTAGATGTCATCTTAATTTGTCATTGACTTGATATCACTAGATGCCATCGTTATTTGTCATTGGCTGCCACCACTCACAGAGTTGCCACCAAGCCTTGCCACCGTACAGTTCAACATAGCTGTCATCCCAACCCGCTTGATCTCAGGCAGAATGTCATTGACAATCTCGGGGTCTTGACAGGAGACTGTCACAAAAGAGAAAAGGGGGGGGGCATGAAAGGGTCAACCAAAGGTTAGTAATCGCAAATGTGTTTAAGTTACAAGTTAATGTGTTTAAGATACATGTCAATGTGTTTAAGTAATACAAATAAATGTGTTTAAGATACAAATATATGTGTTTAAGATACAAATAAATGTGTTTAAGTAAGGTATAAAATATAGTTGTGTTAAACGGTTTATTTCATTTAACATTGTAAACATACCAAGAATATATTTTAATTTATTCGTTTGTTAATCGGATATATTTGTTCTTGTTCTTGTAGTAGTGCCGTGCCCTGATTGAAACATTTCAAATTGAAATCTTGCTTCATTTTAAAAGAACTGTGAGATCATTAAACAGACTCTTGTCTTATTTTCTGTTAAAATCAGTAATATTTATATGACGCCATTTAGACTCACCAAAAGAAAGAAATGCAATCGAAGAAACACTGAGAAAGATGAGAAATGTGTTCGCCATTACGACAAGATTTAATCATACAAAGAATTATCCACGCCACACAAGTCAAAGATATTTCAAACAGAAATCACAGGCACATCAATCAGATGAAGACATCCACATTTGTTTGTTTTTTCAAAGCCACTGGTAAAAAAAAAAATCTATATATATAATTTTGTAAATCTTTGTTACACAATTTCAGATTTGAAAGTTGACAAAATTGAAATATGGTAATGTTTTTGATTTAATTAGGTCAGTCAGCCATTTTGAAAAGCACGTCACTTGATAGGAATGGCCCACATGGTAGAGGATGGAAGGAGTCGATGGCTTGGGTGGTATCACTTTATGACAAGGACGGATAATGTCAATATTTTGAAAATAATAGTTTAGTAAATGTTTTAAAATGTCATATTGGTAGTTTTTATTAAAAAGAATTAAAACAGATGATGCATTTAAAAATTATTTCAAAACATTATAATCCTTTAAGTTAGAGTATTTGTAATCTATTGTATACAAGACATGTATTAATATTTATTACATCCATGAATTGCGCTATTTTTAATACCATTCAGTGAATATACCAGACATTTGCACATATTAAACCTCCTTATTTTAGAATAACAAATCATAAAATCCACAATTTGGCAAGTCAACGGGTGCATAGGTCCTGGCCCAGTTGTCTGAAAGAATACTAACAGCTACAAAATTTGTGAAATCTTAAAACTAAAGGAATATGTTCATCTTCCTTTTAAATAGTTGTTATTTTTATTTGAGACTCCAAACATCTGTCATTTGTGGTCAATGCATCAATGGTTGTCTTACATCTGTCATTTGTGGTCAATGCATCAATGGTTGTCTTACA
This sequence comes from Lymnaea stagnalis, assembly GCA_964033795.1. Taxonomy (NCBI): domain Eukaryota; kingdom Metazoa; phylum Mollusca; class Gastropoda; family Lymnaeidae; genus Lymnaea; species Lymnaea stagnalis. Next base: position 1,222,469 of record CAXITT010000159.1, on the reverse strand, counting down.
TCTGTCATTTGTGGTTAATGCATCAATGGTTGTCTTACATCTGTCATTTGTGGTCAATGCATCAATGGTTGTCTTACATCTGTCATTTGTGGTCAATGCATCAATGGTTGTCTTACATCTGTCATTTGTGGTCAATGCATCAATGGTTGTCTTACATCTGTCATTTGTGGTCAATGCATCAATGGTTGTCTTACATCTGTCATTTGTGGTCAATGCATCAATGGTTGTCTTACATCTGTCATTTGTGGTTAATGCATCAATGGTTGTCTTACATCTGTCATTTGTGGTCAATGCATCAATGGTTGTCTTACATCTGTCATTTGTGGTCAATGCATCAATGGTTGTCTTTTGTTATCACTACACTCAAGGTCGTTTTTTTGGTCTTTCCTTTTATTTAGGAGAAATTATATTTTAAAAAAAAACAATTGAGCTTCTTAGGAACAGGATTGTTGCGTCATTGGCGGATATATATTCTTTAACTGAATATTGTGTTTCCATTAAAAGGTTGACCATTAAAAACATTCGACACAAAGATAACACAACCCAGAGATAAAACAATACTTGAAAGGTTGAATACAAGATGGCGTCAACAGCTAGGGTCTTTTTGATTTTTGTTTACTCCAAGAATGGGAGCTTTGAAGGACAATGAGACCTTATGTTTACCACAATAATAGGAGATTTGTGACTTTCATTTCTATTAAAAATAACGAACATTAAAATATTTAGTAAATATAGAAATATTCCCTTTACATTAATCTTACATTACCTTTTTAATATTATTTTTTTTACCGTTTTTTTCGCACTTTAAATTTCAATTATGCAACACCAGGCATTGGGATGTTAAGGCACAAAATCATTTCTTGATTTTAATAACAGTGTAAAGTCGAGCTACAACTGTGTCGCAACTAACGACGGATGATCTTTTATGCGACTGATAAATCATGAGACAATAAAGTCGACCCAAATTAAATAAGCAAAATTTTTGTTACAGTGGGGAGAGTGTTCATTTGTGTGACAAGTAGTTTAGAAAATGGGGAGAGTGTTCATTTGTGTGACAAGTAGTTTAGAAAATGGGGAGAGTGTTCATTTGTGTGACAATTAGTTTAGAAAATGGGGAGAGAGTTCATTTGTGCGACAAGTAGTTTAGAAAATGGGGAGAGTGTTCATTTGTGTGACAAATAGTTTAGAAAATGGGGAGAGCGTTCATTTGTGTGACAAGTAGTTTAGAAAATGGGGAGAGTGTTCATTTGTGTGACAAGTAGTTTAGAAAATGGGGAGAATAGCCACTTGTGTTACAGACAGCTTAGACAGTGGGGAAAATTGTCAACTGTTGTAACTGAAAACATATCATGAGGCTGTTGGACATCAATGTTATTTTATTGACACGACTATCATTGTCTATCAGTGTCTACCATTGCCTACCATTGTCTACCGTTTCCTACCATGTTAGATGTTGTGCCGATTTTGGAACCACACACATATCCACACACACACATCCACACACACACACACATCCACACACACACGCGCGCGTCCGCCTGTGGGTACAGTAATAATCTAACTTTAATAATTTCTGGCATTGTGTCGTTTCAATCTTTACAGGACAGTTAAGCCATGAGTGTTTACAAAGTCCTTTGCTTTAGTTAAGCCATGAGTGTTTACAAAGTCCTTTGCTTTAGTTAAGCCATGAGTGTTTACAAAGTCCTTTGCTATAGTTAAGCCATGATTGTTTACAAAGTCCTTTGCTATAGTTAAGCCATGAGTGTTTACAAAGTCCTTTGCTTTAGTTAAGCCATGAGTGTTTACAAAGTCCTTTGCTTTAGTTAAGCCATGAGTGTTTACAAAGTCCTTTGCTATAGTTAAGCCATGAGTGTTTACAAAGTCCTTTGCTTTAGTTAAGCCATGAGTGTTTACAAAGTCCTTTGCTTTAGTTAAGCCATGAGTGTTTACAAAGTCCTTTGCTATAGTTAAGCCATGAGTGTTTACAAAGTCCTTTGCTATAGTTAAGCCATGAGTGTTTACAAAGTCCTTTGCTATAGTTAAGCCATGAGTGTTTACAAAGTCCTTTGCTATAGTTAAGCCATGAGTGTTTACAAAGTCCTTTGCTATAGTTAAGCCATGAGTGTTTACAAAGTCCTTTGCTATAGTTAAGCCATGAGTGTTTACAAAGTCCTTTGCTATAGTTAAGCCATGAGTGTTTACAAAGTCCTTTGCTATAGTTAAGCCATGAGTGTTTACAAAGTCCTTTGCTATAGTTAAGCCATGAGTGTTTACAAAGTCCTTTGCTATAGTTAAGCCATGAGTGTTTACAAAGTCCTTTGCTTTAGTTAAGCCATGATTGTTTACAAAGTCCTTTGCTATAGTTAAGCCATGATTGTTTACAAAGTCCTTTGCTTTAGTTAAGCCATGAGTGTTTACAAAGTCCTTTGCTTTAGTTAAGCCATGATTGTTTACAAAGTCCTTTGCTATAGTTAAGCCATGATTGTTTACAAAGTCCTTTGCTTTAGTTAAGCCATGAGTGTTTACAAAGTCCTTTGCTATAGTTAAGCCATGATTGTTTACAAAGTCCTTTGCTATAGTTAAGCCATGATTGTTTACAAAGTCCTTTGCTTTAGTTAAGCCATGAGTGTTTACAAAGTCCTTTGCTATAGTTAAGCCATGAGTGTTTACAAAGTCCTTTGCTTTAGTTAAGCCATGAGTGTTTACAAAGTCCTTTGCTATAGTTAAGCCATGAGTGTTTACAAAGTCCTTTGCTTTAGTTAAGCCATGAGTGTTTACAAAGTCCTTTGCTATAGTTAAGCCATGAGTGTTTACAAAGTCCTTTGCTTTAGTTAAGCCATGAGTGTTTACAAAGTCCTTTGCTTTAGTTAAGCCATGAGTGTTTACAAAGTCCTTTGCTATAGTTAAGCCATGAGTGTTTACAAAGTCCTTTGCTTTAGTTAAGCCATGAGTGTTTACAAAGTCCTTTGCTTTAGTTAAGCCATGAGTGTTTACAAAGTCCTTTGCTATAGTTAAGCCATGAGTGTTTACAAAGTCCTTTGCTTTAGTTAAGCCATGAGTGTTTACAAAGTCCTTTGCTTTAGTTAAGCCATGAGTGTTTACAAAGTCCTTTGCTATAGTTAAGCCATGAGTGTTTACAAAGTCCTTTGCTTTAGTTAAGCCATGAGTGTTTACAAAGTCCTTTGCTTTAGTTAAGCCATGAGTGTTTACAAAGTCCTTTGCTATAGTTAAGCCATGAGTGTTTACAAAGTCCTTTGCTTTAGTTAAGCCATGAGTGTTTACAAAGTCCTTTGCTTTAGTTAAGCCATGAGTGTTTACAAAGTCCTTTGCTATAGTTAAGCCATGAGTGTTTACAAAGTCCTTTGCTTTAGTTAAGCCATGAGTGTTTACAAAGTCCTTTGCTTTAGTTAAGCCATGAGTGTTTACAAAGTCCTTTGCTATAGTTAAGCCATGAGTGTTTACAAAGTCCTTTGCTTTAGTTAAGCCATGAGTGTTTACAAAGTCCTTTGCTTTAGTTAAGCCATGAGTGTTTACAAAGTCCTTTGCTTTAGTTAAGCCATGAGTGTTTACAACGATTGTTGGAAACTTCACCAATCACAACATCTAATAGATACCGATTGGGCTTAAAAAATAATTTGCAATGCAGAACGAACATCGCATAAACTCTAATCCTGAACCTAACTCTAAAGCCTAACTTTATCTCTAACCTTAACCGTTAACGGTATATTAAGCCTAACCTTAACTCTAACCCTAAATCTAACCCTAACTCTCACCTTAACTATAACTCTAATCTTAACCCTAAGTCTAACCCTAACTCAACTATAACTTTAACCCCTAACCCTGACTCCAACCATTACGCTAACGACAAGACTTGTTTAAACAATGATTATTCAAATTTACAAGAGCCATCCGATAATTTCTTTAATATCTATTCCTCTTCTGTCTATGCCACACTAGACTTACAACTATCAAGAAATGCCACTCTAGTAACACTGGGGAAACAATGCTAATACCGGGCTATTTCCCTTTGTAGATCAACTGCAATAGATAGCACGCTAACCCAGTGGGCGACAAGCTGCTGTAACCCAGTGGTAGACAACCTGCTGCAACCTAGTGGTCAGCAGTCCGCGCCAACCCAGTGGTCGGCAACCTGCTCCAACTTAGTGGTCGACAACCTGCTTCAACCCAGTGGTCGACAACCTGCTTCAAACCAGTGGTCGGCAACCGGTTAGTGCCAATTGGTCTCATTGAGTGCCAACTGCTCTCATTGAGGGCCAACTGGTCTCATTGAGTGCCAAATGATATCATTTAGTGTCAACTGGTCTCATTGAGTTGCCAACTAGACTTATTAATGGCCAACTGATCTCACTGAGTGCCAACTGGCCACATTAAGGGCCAACTGATCTCAATGAGTGCCATATGGTCCATATGAGTGGCAACTGATCTCGTCGAAAGCCAACTTGTTTCATTGAGGGCCGACTGGTCTCATTAAGGGCCAACTGGTCTCAATGAGGGCCATATGGTCCATATGAGTGCCAACTGATCTGATTGAGTGCCACCTGGTCTCATCGAGTGCCAACTTGTCTCATTGACTGCCAACTTGTCTCATTGAGTGCAATCTGGTCCCATTCAGTGCCAACTGGTCTCATTGAGTGCCATAGGGTCCATATGAGTGCCAAATGGTCTCATTGAATGCGGACTGGTCTATCCGTTTATGCACATTAAAAATATTATTTCAGCAGTGTATACGGGCCAATCATAAGACACTGTCTCACAGAAGTTCAAGTGGAGATAACTCATTACAATCCATGTCAGACAGTCTGCGGGTTGCCAAACGTTAATCTCGGGAAGGTAGCAATGATGTTCTGGTATCAATAGCCTTGTCCTACACTCAATGTCCCAGTGACCCACACAATTATTTATGGAGGACAGATTAGAAAATCGATTATTTGAACATTGGAAGTAGGATCAAGAACGGAGAATGCTATTTATAAATCTATAAACGTCCCTCCCTTCTCTCCCCCTGTCCCATCACCAGCCCAAGCTTGACTAGGATACGTGAGAAAATCTGAATTTAGTGTCATAGTCCTAGAATAGTTGTCAGTGGACAGGCCTAGAATAGTTGTCAGCGGACAGTCCTAGAATAGTTGTCAGTGGACAGCCCTAGAATAGTTGTCAGTGGACAGTCCTAGATAGTTGTCAGTGGACAGTCCTAGAATAGTTGTAAGTGGACAGGCCTAGATTGTTGTCAGTGGACATCCCTAGAATATTTGTCAGTGGACAGGCCTAGATTAGTTTTCAGTGGACAGCCCTAGAATAGTTGTCAGTGTACAGGCCTAGAATAATTGTCAGAGGCCAGCCCTAGAATAATTGTCAGCGGACAGTTCTAAAATAGTTATCAGTGGACAGGCCTAGAATAGTTGTCAGTGGACAGCTCTAGAGTAGTTGTCAGTGGCCAGTCCTAGAATAGTTGTCAGTGGACATCCCTAAAATAGTTGTCAGAGGCCAGCCCTAGAATCATTGTCAGTGGACAGTTCTAGAATAGTTGTCAGGGAACATCCCTAGAATAGTTGTCAGTGTAAGTCCTAGAATAGTTGTGAGGAAATTGTTGGGCTCAGAGATATAACAAGTTGAGGCCCAATATGTATATATACTACAGTGTTTCCCAAAAACTTGTCCACCCCCCTTGCCCAGTCTATAATGTATCTTCATCCCACTTCTAAATTTTAAATACTTTTACCCATAGACTAAATGCACCCTCCTATTATCTTCATATTGCACCTAATATTCTTCATATTCTCCCCTACCCTCTTCATAGTTCACCCCAACCCCCATAGGGCTTTCGATCCACGTTGGGATGCACATCTCTAGATCCTGTTTATGGGAAATTCTTCAGCATTTACTTCAACCCCCTCCGTACACTAACTTATAAACTAAGGCTTATTTCTCCCCAAATATATTAAGAAGTACGTATAATTTTCTTTTCCATGTATTAGTAAGCCTGCTAAAAAGCCCCCCCCCCGGCGTCACCTCTCACCCGCTCCTGGGTCATCTCTCTCCCTGGGGCCACCTCTCGCCCCGCCCCTGGGGTTACGTCTCGCCCCGCCCCTGGGTCACCTCTCGCCCATTGATCACGGCCGGCGCACACCTTGCTCTCGTGGCCCCTAAGTTATCTCTGATGACAACTTCACCCAGGTGTACCTTGCCGACACCAGACCAGTTATCGCACGTAGATTCATAGTCTCTCAAACCATCGTCATGTGGCCCCGTTGATTGGGGCAACGCCCGACCAGTTCTCGCACGACTCTTCAGAGTCCCTCAATCCGTGATCATGTACCTTATCCATTGTGCCAACGACAGGCCAACTAGTTACCGCTAGTGAAATCAGGGAATCTGAAACGCTGGTTATTCTACCTCAAGAAAACTCCCCGACACCCCCCCCCCCTTTTTTTTAAAGAAATTGTTTCCATTTTAAGGAGTAAATTTTTTTTCTGAAGTGCTGACCTCAAAAATCTCAGCTCACACAGGCTTACATTTGATAGACTCACTTACAGGACCCCCCCCCCCCCCTTCCGTTAAGGTCGTTAAGTGAACAATTCATGGTCTGTGCCCTAGTTGTGACCACTTGGTCAATAAGGGAACAATTGATGGTTTGTGCCCTAGTTGTGACCACCAGGTCGTTTAGTGAACAATTGATAGTTTGTGCCCTAGTTGTGACCACGAGTTCACTAAGTTAACAATTGATTGTGTGTGCCCTAGTTGTGACCACCAGGTCTTTAAGTGAACAGTTGATAGTTTGTGCCCTAGTTGTGACCACGAGTTCACTAAGTGAACAATTGATTGTGTGTGCCCTAGTTGTGATCATTAGGTCACTAAGGGAACAATTGATGGTTTGTGCCCTAGTTGTGACCACTAGGTCACTAAGTGAACAATTGATGGTTTCTATTAATTAGCAAATCATTTAAAATTAAGGGAACATGTTTGGCCTCGTTGGCGGAACCAAAATCATTATTCGCCTGAAGCCAAAATATTAATATATTTAAGGTCAATTTTAATCAATTAAATTAATAAAACTGAGGACCTCAGTCTCTCCAAAATATCAATATTTGAATGGAAATGCTGCCGACAATCAATTATTCAATCAATCCTTGCCTAGCCTGTGTTTCCGGACGAGTCCAATGTTTGGTCGTTCTCATCAAACACTTGTCATTTGTGGTTTCTGCTCAAACAGGAAAAATTGGGGGGAATTACTGCCATTAAAAAAAATCAAAATTAAATATAACTACTGCACTAGAGACAACAGTAAAGTAAGCAAGTTAAATACGGTACAAAAGACAAGGCTAGAGTCAACAGTTCATTCATTTAAATACAGGGTAAGTATTGTTTTATTTCAAAATATATTGGTTCTCAAAAAGATAATGTGCATTTTCATTTCAAGCCGTAAATCACAAACGATGGAACACACATGATCGGGTGTTTGATTCATAGTTTGTCCTGGTCAGTTCTGAGCCGTGGACCTTAGAGATTTGGTCACAGGCTCGTCTCACTAGCTTCATTGGACTTTAGAGATTTGGTCACAGGCTCGTCTCACTAGCTTCATTGGACTTTAGAGATTTGGTCACAGGCTCGTCTCACTAGCTTCATTAAAGCCTAAAGATTTGCTCACCGGCTCGTCTCACTAGCTACATTGGAGCTTAGAGATTTGGTCACAGACTTGTCTCACTAGCTTCATTGGAGCTTAGAGATTTGGTCACAGGCTCGTCTCACTAGCTTCATGGAGCTTAGAGATTTGGCATGGTCACAGGCTCGTCTCACTAGCTTCATGGAGCTTAGAGATTTGGCATGGTCACTATGATTCGCTTTATTTGAACCAATGTTGCTTTCAACAAAAGTGAATGACTGAGAACCGCTAGAAGTTCTTAACATCTCAGTCGCGTGCCTACTTTCTCCTTGTAATACCACGGTGACCATTTGATGAACGATTGAGAACCACTGATAGATGTTCACATCTTAGGTGCGTGTCTCCTTTCCCCTTGTAAGGTCACCGTGACAATTTGATGAATGACTTCCAGCACATACCCGGAAAAGTGTGAAGTCATATCTGTGTTGAGAGCGTAAATAAGTTATCAGGGACTCGTTTATGAAATCTTTTATATTAGTTGCACTTGTCTTCCATTTCATTGTTATTTGGCCTACAAATGGTCACCATAAGCTGTTGGTGTGATGGGGGGGAGGAGGTAGTTTCTGCTGCTTAAGTCTGTGGCTGCTTGTGTCTGCTGCTTGTGTCTTCTGCTTGTATCTGTGTCTGCTGCTTGTGTCTGTGTCTGCTGCTTGTGTCTGTGTCTGCTGCTTGAGTCTGTGTCTGCTGCTTGAGTCTGTGTCTGCTGCGTGTGTCTGCTGCTGGAGTCTGTGTCTGTTGCTTGAGTCTGTGTCTGCTGCTTAAGTCTGTTTCTGTTGCTTGAGTCTGTGTCTGCTGCTTAAGTCTGTGGCTGCTTGTGTCTGCTGCTTGTGTCTGCTGCTTGTATCTGTGTCTGCTGCTTGTGTCTGTGTCTGCTGCTTGTGTCTGTATCTGCTGCTTGTGTCTGTGTCTGCTGCTTGTGTCTGTGTCTGCAGCTTGTGGCTGTGGCTGCTGCTTGTGTCTGTGTCTGCTGCTTGTCTGATGACAATGTTGGAGGAAAATTGTTCATCAACCATACAAAAATCTCGGTCCTAGGTCATCTGGTCAGTGGTAACTTAAGGTCACTTAAGGTCACTTGAGGTCACTTGAAGTCACTTGAGGTCACTTGATTTCCATTCAACTGTTGGTCATGTTCAATCTTACAGTCACCATGTATAAATGTTCAATCTTACAATCATCAGGTATACATGTTCAATCTTACAATCACCAGGCATACATGTAAGATTAAAGTGGCTCGAATTCATTCAATGATTGACATCTTCTTTTCTTGACGGAAAAATATGGTCACATTAAATGTTATTGAAACTTTGAGCCTGACAGCTTGATTGTATTACATTGTCTGACAGCTTGATTGTATTACATTGTCTGACAGCTTGATTGTATTACATTGTCTGACAGTTTGATTGTATTACATTGTCTGACAGCTTGATTGTATTACATTGCCTCACAGCTTGATTGTATTACATTGCATCACAGTTTGATTGTATTACATTGTCTGACAGCTTGATTGTATTACATTGCCTCGCAGCTTGATTGTATTACATTGCCTCGCAGTTTGATTGTATTACATTGCCTGGATGTTTGATTGCATTACATTGTCTGGCAGTTTGATTGCATTACATTGTCTGACAGTTTGATTGCATTACATTGTCTGACAGTTTGATTGCATTACATTGCCTGACAGTTTGATTGAATTACATTGCCTGGATGTTTGATTGCATTACATTGTCTGGCAGTTTGATTGCATTTATTGTCTGGCAGTTTGATTGTATTACATTGCCTGACAGTTTGATTGTATTACATTGCCTGACAGTTTGATTGTCTTCTTTATCTAACAGTTTGATTGTTTTATAATGACTGACAGTGATTATCTTATATTGTCTGTCATCTTCATTGTCTTATATTATCTGACAGTGTGATTGCCTTTAATTATTTGACAGTTTGATTGTCTGACAGTTTGATATTCTGACAGTGTGATTGCCTTTCATTATTTGACAGTTTGATTGTCTGACAGTTTGATTTTCTGACACTTTCATTGTCTGACAGTTTAATAAGAACAAATTAATTATGAAGGTTACTCATGACTGTGTTCTTTAAATTGTACTTTTTCTTACTACTAATAGATAATTTAACAACTTCGTCTGACTTTGATCTTTAGCCTTTGATCTTTAGCCTTTGATCGTTAGCATTTGATCTTTAGCCTTTGATCTTTAACCTTTGATCTTTAGCATTCATCTTTAGCTTTTGATCTTTAGCCTTTGATCTTTAGCCTTTGATCTTTAGCCTTTAATCTTAAGCCTTTGATCTTTAGCATTTGATCTTTAGCCTTTGATCTTTAGCCTTTGATCTACTCTATACTGAACGCGTCTAACCCCCACCCTCTCCCACACACACACACACACCTTGATCTAAACCGTAACATCTTTACACGTGTATGCATTCAGCAAATCGTCTGCTATTCTTTAAAAAAGTTGTTAATAATACTTTGAAAAATTGTTTGTATACAGGTATAAAGTCGAGTGAGATTGTAAATAAACCGTTTAAAAATTGATCCTTAAGCACTAACTTTGGAAGTTAAGTTTGGCATCTTAATGAATGTTTTTGTTAAAGAAGGCCACCTATGAAATCAAACAATTAAACGCATTTCGATCTCAAAACAGTTTGTTCCGTTTAAAGCTAGAAGAGGGGGGTGGGTGGAGATGTGTGGTTAAACCTTCACGAAAACTGTTGTACATGCTGGCGAGGCAGACTGACTGGTCAATACAAACTATTGGTCATCGTCACATGCGAAAGGCGAACAACATGGAAATTGATGTATGTGAAAATTGATGTACAACATCAAAATTGATGTATGTGAAAATTGATGTACAACATCAAAATTGATGTATGTGAAAATTGATGTACAAGAACATTGATGCACAACATGAAAACTGATGTACATGACAATTGATGTACATAAAATTTGATGTACATGAACATTGATGTACAAGTTGAAATTGTGTTGTTAACATGGGGTTTTATTTAACTTTTTTCCCCCTCTACCTTGTTTAATTTCACTAACTTTCCAAAAATGACTTTAAAGCACAAGTCATCAACTCTTTGTACAATTTCAAACACATTTAAAGTCTTAGATCTAAAGTAAACTTTGTGTAAAATTATGTAATAGGCATTTTTTAAAGCCATTTAGTGATCGGCATTTTCTGATACATAACAAAGTACCCATAATTAGTACCCCCCCCCCCCCCCCCCCAGCCATTTTATGAGCGGCCTTTTCTGAGACATAACAAAGTACCGATAATTAGTACCCCCCCCCCCCCGGGGTCCTTATGGGATAGTATCACGATCAATCTAGTATGCGCCATTTGTAAAAGCGATGATATGGTGTACACAATGTGTCCTCCCGTCAACTCTACGCCTATAAAAAATTGATTAGCGAGTTGAAGAATTCTGACCCACGTCAGTTATCTGGACTACTAACAGACCAATTAAAATGGTCTTGTTATCGTAGCAACGAGTTGGGGGTGTTAAACTCTCGCCTGAGATAGTGAGTCGGCTGTTAAGATATTGCTTTGACAGACTAGCAGAAATCTGCCTGTTTATTTGCTGGTACATTGCTTTGACGGACTAGCAGAATTCTGCCTGTTGGCTGTTGGGACATTGCTTTGACGGACTAGCAGAATTCTGCCTGTTGGCTGTTGGTACATTGCTTTGACGGACTAGCAGAATTCTGCCTGTTGGCTGTTTGTACATTGCTTTGACGGACTAGCAGAATTCTGCCTGTTGGCTGTTGGTACATTGCTTTGACGGACTAGCAGAATTCTGCCTGGCTGTTTTTCTTGAGATTTAAGGAATATTTCTCAAGGTAAGAATTTTACAGGAATGTTATAATGACTCTAGCATTGTTGTAATGACTCTAGTATTTATGTAATGACTCTAGTATAATGTCGTATGAACAAGTGCTGATACAGCCAACAATCTACGACTTATAGAAAATCACTTATAAAATGCATGGGGAAAAAATTAATTAAAAAAAAAATTAAATTAAAGTTAATTCTGGGGCACCAAGAAAAAAAATATTATTAATCTCTTAAATTTAAACAAAATTTACTACTCGGTCCTAAAAAAGATAAATTAAATTAAATATTGGGTTCCAGAGAAGTTTAAATAAATTTAATTACTGGGGTCCAGAAAAGGAAATAGTTTAAAAACTTGAATGCACCAAGTTTGAGAACCACTGCCCCGTCCTAAGCCATAGGAATACATTGACAGTGTATTGTGTTATACACCGTTGATAGACACAATGGACGCGACGTGACTTTACATCTGATGAACTCTCCTGACCAGGTTCATGGCATCTTAAAGAACACAATGGTTAGAAACAATTAATGACAACTATAATAAATACAAAGTACAGCTCTTTTAGAAATAAACAAAGGTAGTATGATAACATGATAATATACAAAGATAGTGTGATAATATCATAATTAACAAAGACAGTGTGATAAAATTTTTATTAACAGAGATGGTATAATAACATGAAAATAGAAAAGATAGTGTTTTAAACATGATAATTAACAAAGATAGTGTGATAACATGATAATAAACAAAGATAGTAAGATAATATCGTAATTAACAAAGATAGCGTGATAACATGATCATTAACAGAGATAGTAAAATAACATGAAAATAAACAAAGATAGTGTGATAGCATGATAATAAAACTTTTAAATTGATCAAAGTTATCTTTGGCCAAACTAAAAATAGAAAAAAAAACGATTTCTTGTTTGCAACTACCACCCCTTTGCAAGCACCGCCCCTTTGAAACTACCGCCCCTTGCAACCACAAACTTATGATGAACGCAGACACCCTGCCCCCCCACCCTAATCTTCACCCATTTTAAGCATTCAGGCAATATTAGATAGCCCAATCATCTTCATTAAAATACTTACGCAATCACTTTCCTTAATATAATTACGCAATCCTCTTACTTAATATACTTAAACAATCCTCTTTCTTAAAAGACTTCCACAATCCTCTGCCTTAATATATTCTTAAACAATCCTCTAATTGTATATTCTTAACAATGAAATATTAAAGTGAAGTATATATCATAACGGTATTTATGTCAAAGCAAAATTATTTTTTTTAAATGTTTAACAAAAATGTCACTTTTTGTCTTTTTTTGGTGTGTATGTTCAACTTCTTCACTGGTCAGTTAAAGTTTAGTGACGCGTGAGCTTGGTCACCGAATGATGGGTCAATTGCTGGTTTAAGTTTTCATCACAAAAGTTAAATCATTTAAAAAGGTGTCCTCAGTTGTATGCTAATTTTATGTTTGCTTAGGGCAAAGTTGGCCATCCTGGATAAACGAGTATACAGCAATTATAATATTGGATATGAAATAAGGATCTTATCAACCATCATCCTCTTCTCAACCACCATTCTCTTCTGAACAACCATCCTCTTTTTAACAATCTTCCTCATCTCAACAACCTTTGTCTTCTTATTGACTTTTCTCTTTTTAAACATCTCCCTTGTCTTAACAAATGTCCTCTTCTTAACACTCTTCCTCTTCTTAACCACCATCCTCTTGACCATCTCCCTCTTCTTAACAACCATCCTCTTCTTCACAACAATCCTCTTCTTAACAACCATCCTCTTCTTCACAACAATCCTCTTCTAAACAAATTTCCTCTCCTTAACAACCTTCCTCTTTGCAAGATAGTGAAATGAATTGCATAAGCTCCAGTGACCAGAGCTTAAGCTGGAGTCACCCATCAATATTATTTGAGCTAAATTATTCCCTCCTAATCTTCAACAAGTTTTATGTCATCTGTAATCTCATGTGCAATGTCATGCGAAATGTCATAAGCAATGTTAATGTCATGTGTAATGTTATGTATAATGTTATTTGTAGTCTTTAGTATAATGTTATCTTTAATTTCATGTATAGGCTAATGTTATGTGAAATGCCATGTATAATGTTATGTGTACTGTTATGGGAAATGTCAAGTGTAATATCTATGAGTTCAACTCCAAAGAAGCATTAAAATGTGTGACTTCAAATATTTTTTATTTATTATTTTACTCCCTTCAAAATGGAGCAGTTCATATTGAAGGTCAGCTCGTAATATAGCTACAAAACATCTTTTTCAACTTTTTATGTAAACATATCTTTTTCAACTATTTATGTAAACATATCAAGTTCAACTATTTATGTGAACATATCAAGTTCAAATATTTATATACACATACCAAGTCAAACTATTCATGTAGAGATATCTTTTTTCAACCATTTATGTAAACATATTAGGGACAACTATTTATGTAAACATATCTTTTGCAACTATTTATGCAAACATATCTTGTAGATTGTGGTATACCTTGATGATGATTATCCAATTGGAAGAATTACTTCAATGGTTTCTGTTGAAATAAATATGTTGTTTAAAATTGTGTCCAATATAAAAAAATTACAAAATTCATTATACACGTCTCCTGATGTTCATAGTTTAATATTTTACTTGTGGCGACGTTGTTGTAGAGGTTATGTAGTTCTGTTGTTGCAGCAGTCATTATGCAGAACTGCTGTATTGCAGTCATTATGTACCCTAATTTAAATTTTAAAGCAGACATTTCGGTATAAACTGCCAGGAACCATTTGCCGGACTATGTAGACGATGTCTATGGTCGAAATCAACCCCCCTCCCCCAAGATCCCCCCCCCTTTTCATTAAATTTCCATAGAATTAGAACAAAACTTATGTACATGATTAATATTTTAACAATTAATCAATCATACTTTCCTCCTGCAAATATTAAGGGCCAACGAGCCATGTAAGGGCCAATGATCCATGTAAGGGCCAACGAGCCATGTATTGACCATTCTGGCTCCGATGTATGTACAGGCATCTGCACTGTCTCTGTGCCTGATGAGGACAAGTTTGATATAATTTTTTAAGTAGGTCAGGCCCCCACCCTCTGTATGAAGTGGATAATGGATTATGTCTAGAGCCAAATAGATTTGTTTATAAAATTTGGGTCGCGAAGTCACGTCTCACGCAATTTAAGCTACAGGAGATTATTTATAAACGCTTACAGTTTAAGATAAAAAATGGGGGAATCCACTAATACCATATGCAGATCGTATCATTGTTGTTTTTTTTAAATTTTATCTTTTAAACAACACAACAAATAAAAAAAATATAACATTTTATTAGGCCGCAATAAATCCGCTCGATTGCATTCTTCTAAGGCGCCTCATTTTACAATCGTCTGCCGAAATGTGTGGAGCTATTTCCCTGGCTTAAAATAAAGAGGTGGATCATGTGTGTGTTCAGAACAGAAGTCAATGTAAGATTTTACAATCATTTGCCTTAAGAACTTATTGATTTGTAGTAAATGTATAGTCTGATATAGAGACCGACCGAAAGGGATTTTCTGATTTCGGCCGAAGCCGAAAATAGGCCGAAAGTTTAAAATGACTTTCGGCAAAAACAGAAAAAATGCCGAAAGTTTAAAAATGACTTTCGGCCGAAACCGAAAAAATACCGAAAGTTAAAAATAAATTTTGGCCGAAACCGAAGCCGAAACCGAAGCCGAAACCGAAGCCGAAACCGAAAATGAAATATTACGATATTTTGAAATTCGTTCCCGCATACATTCTTCATACATCGAAAATGATGTGGGAAAGTATAAATATTTACATTCTTTTTATAAAAAATGGGATAATCGTGAATATTAATAAATAACCATATAATATAAGGGTCTCAAACTCGCGGCCCGCGAGCCATTTGTGACCAGCAAGACGATATTCTGCGGCCCGCTACATGACAGAAAAGTTTAGTGTAAATGCGCCGGCCCGTTTCCCCCATTCTCATTTCTATAACGTGACTCTCCGCGACCGTTTCAGTCGAATCTCACCGACTAGTCTAATTCTGATTTTTTTTATTTTTAATATTTGTATATATTTTTGTATGCCAGGTCTCTGGCAACAGTGAGTAGTTCTTGAAAACCCTTAATGATTTTATTGTTATTTATAAGGGTTGAGCAGATTGTCACAGTTGTAATCGCTTTTTTGTGTGGATTACTTGATGCGGCCCACTCTCATTCAGACACTACCACCCGCCCCCCCCCCCTGATGATTTGAGTTTGAGACCCTTGATCTAATGAATACTTTGGAATTTACCATTTTAATATAAAAGTAATTTAAATTGCTTTACATTTTTTTTAAAATTAGTATGGTAGGAGAAAATTTGGGAAAGAAGGGGGGGGGGGGGAATTAATGCAAAATATTTTAATTTTAAAACAGGATCTCTAAAAAATGTGGTTCTAAAAGATCGCTTAATTTGTTTTTAAAGATCGTTTAGTTGGTTATTATTGATCGGTTAATTTGTTCTTAAAGATCGTTTAGTTTGTTGTTAAAGATCGTTTAGTTTGTTGTTAAAGATCGTTTAGTTTGTTGTTAAAGATCGTTTAGTTTGTTGTTAAAGATCGTTTAGTTTGTTGTTAAAGATCGTTTAGTTTGTTGTTAAAGATTGTTTAGTTTGTTGTTAAAGATCGTTTAGTTTGTTGTTAAAGATCCTTTAGTTTGTTGTTAAAGATCGTTTAGTTGGTTGTTAAAGATCGTTTAGTTTGTTGTTAAAGATCACTTAGTTTGTTGTTAAAGATCAGTTAGTTTGTTGTTAAAGATCATTTAGTTTGTTGTTAAAGATCGCTTAGTTTGTTCTTAAAGATCGTTTAGTTTGTTGTTAAAGATCGTTTAGTTTGTTGTTAAAGATCGCTTAGTTTGTTGTAAAGATTGCTTAGTTTGTTCATAAAGATTGCTTAGTTTGTTCTTAAAGATCTTTTAGTTTGTTCATAAACATCGTTTAGTTTGTTGTTAAAGATCGCTTAGTTTGTTGTAAATATCGCTTAGTTTTTTATTTATAAAGATCGCTTAGTTTGTTCCTAAAGATCGCTTAGTTTGTTGTTAAAGATCTTTTAGTTTGTTCATAAAGATCACTTAGTTTGTTGTTAAAGATCGCTTAGTTTGTTGCAAAGATTGCTTAGTTTTTTCATAAAGATTGCTTAGTTTGTTCTTAAAGATCTTTTAGTTTGTTCATAAAGATCGTTTAGTTTGTTGTTAAAGATCGCTTAGTTTGTTGTAAATATCGCTTAGTTTTTTATTTATAAAGATCGGTTAGTTTGTTCTTAGAGATCGCTTAGTTTGTTGTTAAAGATCTTTTAGTTTGTTCCTAAATATCGCTTAGTTTGTTGTTAAAGATTGCTTAGTTTGTTCTTAAAGATCTTTTAGTTTGTTCCTAAAGAACATTTAGTTTTCTGTTAAAGAACTTTTAGTTTATTCTTATAATTCATTTAGAAATAATTGTAGTAATAATTAGTAGTAAAGATCATTTGTTTTGTTCTTAAAGATAATTTATTTCGGTCTTAAAAATCGTTTAGTTTGTTCTTTTAGAGCGTTTAGTTTGTTATTAAAGATCGCTTAGCTTGTTCTTAAAGATCCCTTAGTTTGTTGTTAAATATCGTTTAGTTTGTTCTCAAAGATCGCTTAATTTGTTCTTAAATGTGGCTTAGTTGTTGTTAACTATCGCTTTCACTGAGTATTAAAATGACTGAAAACCTGAGTCACTTTCAGCCCGATGGCCAAAAGTCTATGTCAATTTCGGCCGAAACCGAAGAAAAACCGAAAGTTAACTTTTTTCTTTCGGCCGAAACCGAAATTAAGCCGAAATTTAACTTTTCAGTTTCGGCCGAAACCGAAACTTGGCCGAAAGGGATAAAATGGCCACGTTCGGCCGAAACCGAAGCCGAAATTCGGTCGGTTTCTAGTCTGATATTAAATGTATTGAGAGCAAATGTAGTTATTTTTTCATATATTGATCGAATATGTGTAGACAGATATTTTCCCAGTTTTAACAAAAACCATATTTTATTTTTAAATGTAATTATTGCGTGTGTGAGACTGTCATAATACTACTGGCAATTAGAAAAATGTTGAAATTGTGACAATTATTAATGTTAGCTAACAAGCAGCATCGAAGCACACATTATTTCAACTATAGGAAGCACATATTAATGTAGCTACAGGAAGCACATATTATTGCAACTACATGAAGCACATATTATTGCAACTACAGGAAGCACATATAAATGCAACTACAGGAAGCACATATTATTGCAACTACAGGAAGCACTTTTTAATGCAAATACAGGAAGCACATATTATTGCAACTTCAGGAAGCACATATTATTGCAACTACAGGAAGAACATATTAATACAACTACAGGAAGCACATATTATTGCAACTATAAGAAGCACATATTAATACAACTACTGGAAGAACCTATTATTGCAACTATAAGAAGCACAAAGCACTACTTGTAGTGTAATGTTTAAAAAAAATGCACATGTCATCCCTGGCATTCTACTTTTTGCTGTTACAGAAACAGAATATACGTTTAACACAGTTTCATTGAATAACATCTTTCTATTTATCTTTAGCTCTTTTCAACCTTGTCATTCCGAAAAGTCTTAGAATTACTACACCCCTGAACTCTAACCTAACATACAACAATATATTCAAATAACTACATAGCCACATAAAATTATAACCAAATAACCACATAACATCATAATCACATAATCCCATAACACAAAATCACATAACCACACAATCACATAACCACTTACATCACATAACCACACAAATCACATAACCACACAATCACATAACCACACAAATCACATTACCACATGCATCGTTATTTTCTCGTGATTTTTTTTTTAATCCGACCCACTTATGTCTTAATGATACCAACAAATTCTTCCTGTCAACAAATTCTACCTGTCAATGTTCAAACTAATTCTACCTGTCCTTTGTCAAACTAATTCTACCTGTCAATGGTCTAGGAAATGTTCAACTCCAACTCCATTGTCCTAACCACTCTGATACAATAATCTTAGACATCTTCTACTCTTCATTTCAGATGACCGACAAGGGAGAAGATGCTGACATAAGCCAAGGAACTACACACGATGAAGAAAATGTCAAGATGTACAACCAGAAGCAACGCGTGGGGGCGCCACCTGACGGGGGGTGGGGCTGGGTGGTCGTCCTCTCCTCCTTCTCCATCAGTCTGCTCGTGGACGGCGTCTGCTTCTCCTTTGGAATTTTCTTCGATGAGTTCCGAGAAGAATTTGGCACCAACAAGGGAGAGACGTCGTGGATTGGATCTGTACTCAATGGATCTTATCTTATTTTCGGTACAGTAACCATGGTCATATCTTATATTTGTTACAGTAACCAGACTCTTATATTATATTTGGTACAGTAACCAGGCTCTTATCTTATTTTTGGTACAGTAACCAGGCTCTTATATTATATTTGGTACAGTAACCAGGCTCTTATATTATATTTGGTACAGTAACCAGGCTCTTATATTATATTTGTTACAGTAACCATGGTCTTATCTTATATTCAGCACACTAACAAGCCGTTGATATTTCTCGGCTGTTTGTATCGTGGCACACATTATTTGCAAATGAGTTGTTAGATATTTGTATTGTATTATATGCTCAAGCAAATGTAAGGTCTCACGGACTCAGGGTCTCATGGTCGCAAGGTCTTAAGGTCTCACGGTCTCGAGGTCTCAAGTTTTCATGGTCTCAAGGCTCCACAGTCTCACGGTCCCACAGTCTCAAGGTGTCACAGTCTCAAAGTCTCATGGTCGCAAGGTCTTAAGGTCTCAAGGTCTCTATGTGTCAAGTTTTCATGGTCTCAAGGCTCCACAGTCTCAAGGTCCCAAACTCTCAAGGTCTCACAGACTCAAGGTCTAATGGTCTCGTACAACAACAAAACAAATGAATAAATATCGATGTGACCAATGTTTGCTCATTGTAACCACAAAGTAGGATTGGATCAGAGCCGTCACGTGACCTCTGGAGGCCGCCATTAAAGATTTGATCGTTTATTTTGTGTCCTCATCTAAACTTTGCGCCCCTTAATTAAATATCTGAGACCTCGAGCAGTTGGAGCAGGGGTGGCTCTGGTGGAGCTCTTATGGGACCTACTACGTGACCAATCTAATTGAGCCATAAGTCCCAGAGTGTCGTTTGATCAGTAGGTTTAAAACCCTAGAACTTAAAGAGAAAATCGAGTCGAAAAGGATTTTATTTTTAAAATGTTCGTTAACTCAGCTATCTTTTTCTTCTTGTGCAGGCCCCTTGATTAGCGCCCTTGTCAACATGTACGGGTGCCGGGCGGTTGCCATGAGCGGCGCCATCTTGTCGTTCATCGCCTTCTTCATCAGCACATTTTCTAACAGCATTGGTGTATTAATATTTACATACGGGTTTCTCGGCGGTAAGAAGGGTTATTTGTGGCAATGCGCACAATTAAAACTAAAAACCGGCTAATTATTTATGCATAATATTTAATCTGAAAATCGTTCTATTTTTTAACATTGTTTTAAATAATATTTTGATAATAAATAATTTTTTTAAATATAAAAAAAAATATTTTGTGAGACCCTTTCAAAAATGATTATTTAATTCAAGTAAATAATGGACTCAAACGGCTTGTGGGACGCATATGATTGGTTAATTTTTAAATGATAAAGAATTTCAAAGGACTTACAAATACATGTGTTTTAAATACCTTACCATTTTCACTAAATAAAGCTACGAAATTCACAGGATTTCCAAAGTGTACATTCATAATGTATTTTAATTTAGTATCTTAATATAATGTATTTTAATTTAGTATCTTAATCTATAATGAAAGTTTATGATATGTCTAAAAAAAACTCTCATGAGGTCGTCCACAAAACTTTATTAACAAAACCATAACTATTTATGTTTATGTTAAATAAAAAATAAAGCTATCATAAAATGATAGATTATTCAATCTACAGTAAAGATATCAAAATAAATGATTTCATGAACAATAAACCTATCATTATAAATTATTCCTTTTATAAAGCTATAATAATAAATGATTCAATCCGCAATAAAGCTATCACAATAAATGATTCAATCCACAATAAAGATATCATAGTCAATGTAGCGGTACACTAAAACTGTTTGATTCCAATTCATTAGGTATCGGATTTGGTCTGATGTACCTGCCTGCTATCGTTATGGTCGGCTACTACTTCGAGAGACGCCGGGCGCTGGCTACAGGCATCGCCTGTTGTGGCTCTGGCATCGGTGCTTTTCTGTTCGCTCCCTTTACAGAGTTTCTCTTACATGAATACGGCTGGAGGGGAGGTAAGTTATGGATGATGTGGTCTGCATGAAAGGGGAGATCGCTCCGAGGGTTTGTGTAGAATGGATGCAGTTCCGAAGCTGTGGCGGGGGGGGGGGGGGGGGGGGGGGAGGTGTAACTTACAGAATAGAGGAACATCTGACAGATCACAAACAAAACAGAAGTATCGACTAAATGCCTTCAACAGCAAAAGGAAATAATAAAAACAGAGGCAATAATTATAACGCATCTCGAACAGAGTGACGCCACTACCTACCAAACTTGGCAGTTGTAGAGTCCTCGCCAAGCCCATTTCAAACTTGGGAGTTGTAGAGTCCTCACCAAGCCCATTTCAAACTTGGGAGTTGTAGAGTCCTCGCCAAGCCCATTTTAAACTTGGCAGTTGTAGAGTCCTCGCCAAGCCCATTTTAAACTTGGGAGTTGTAGAGTCTTCGCCAAGCCCATTTTAAACTTGGCAGTTGTAGAGTCCTCACCAAGCCCATTTCAAACTTGGAAGTTGTAGAGTCCTTCCAAAGCCCATTTCAAACTTGGGAGTTGTAGAGTCCTCCCCAAGTCCATTTCAAACTTGGGAGTTGTAGAGTCTTCCCCAAGCCCATTAAAAAACTTGGGAGTTGTAGAGTACTCTCCAAGCCCATTTCAAACTTGACAATTGGAGACAGAGTTAAGATGGGCGGAGGCAGGGTTCAAGACATTGATTGGGGCTGGGGGAATTATTAAATGGCTTAGAGCAATGGTTCTAAAACTTTTCAATACATGAGACCCTATTAATTATGACTTATTAAAAAATTTCAAATGAAATAAAACTGCTTCATATCTTATTCATTAAATGATTTAGTTATACAAAAAAAACAATTCTGTTTGAGAAGATATGAAGGGTACAGGTGATGTTTTTTGTTGTTGTTTTTTTTTTTTGCTACAAAATTGACATGTTTGCGATACAACTTTTTAACGTGTAACTTGTTGAGAATAGCATAGAAATATTTGGATAAAACATTTTAACTTGATTAGAACAGCATAGAAATATTTGGATAAAACATTTTAACTTGATGAGAACAGCATAGAAATATTTGGATAAAACATTTTAACTTGTTGAGAACAGCATAGAAATATTTGGATAAAACATTTTAACTTGTTGAGAACAGCATAGAAATATTTGGATAAAACATTTTAACTTGATGAGAACAGCATAGAAATATTTGGATAAAACATTTTAACTTGATGAGAACAGCATAGAAATATTTGGATAAAACATTTTAACTTGTTGAGAACAGCATAGAAATATTTGGATAAAACATTTTAACTTGTTGAGAACAGCATAGAAATATTTGGATAAAACATTTTAACTTGATGAGAACAGCATAGAAATATTTGGATAAAACATTTTAACTTGATGAGAACAGCATAGAAATATTTGAATAAAACATTTTAACTTGATGAGAACAGCATAGAAATATTTGGATAAAACATTTTAACTTGTTGAGAACATCATAGAAATATTTGGATAAAACATTTTAACTTGTTGAGAACATCATAGAAATATTTGGATAAAACATTTTAACTTGATTAGAACAGCATAGAAATATTTGGATAAAACATTTTAACTTGTTGAGAACATCATAGAAATATTTGGATAAAACATTTTAACTTGTTGAGAAAAGCATAGAAATATTTGGATAAAACATTTTAACTTGTTGAGAAAAGCATAGAAATATTTGGATAAAACATTTTAACTTGATTAGAACAGCATAGAAATATTTGGATAAAACATTTTAACTTGATGAGAACAGCATAGAAATATTTGGATAAAACATTTTAACTTGTTGAGAACAGCATAGAAATATTTGGATAAAACATTTTAACTTGATGAGAACAGCATAGAAATATTTGGATAAAACATTTTAACTTGATGAGAACAGCATAGAAATATTTGGATAAAACATTTTAACTTGTTGAGATCAGCATAGAAATATATGGATAAAACATTTTAACTTGTTGAGAACATCATAGAAATATTTGGATAAAACATTTTAACTTGTTGAGAACATCATAGAAATATTTGGATAAAACATTTTAACTTGATGAGAACAGCATAGAAATATTTGGATAAAACATTTTAACTTGATGAGAACAGCATAGAAATATTTGGATAAAACATTTTAAATTGATGAGAACAGCATAGAAATGTTTGGATAAAACATTTTTAATTTTTGAGAACAGCATAGAAATATTTGGATAAAACATTTTTAATTTTTGAGAACAGCATAGAAATTTCTGGATGCAACATTGTTAATTTTTTAATACGGCATCAAAATAATGGCTTACATTGTTAAAATTGTTAACATTTTATCTTTCATCTTACTGTGTACGAGACAAATTACGTGCAGAATCAATTTAAAGCGACAAAAGATATATCATGTTGGATGATGACTAACTAGAGAAGTGGTTGGCCAATCGCGGCTCTCGAGCAGCACGCGACCAGAATGCGACCAGAATGCGACCAGAATGCGGCTTGGCCAGTCTGTCACAAATCGGTCTTGACTCCGAAAAACATTGTTCTTGACAGGTCCTTGAAAATAAATTGTGCTTTTAAAAAGAATTGTTATGGTCCTTCTGCTGATTTATTGTCTCTTTTGACAAATGAGTTTTCCGACCACTGGTCTAATGAGTTTTCCGACCTCTGGTCCAATGAGTTTTCCGACCACTGGCGTAGACTATGTTGTTTTCCTTCTCATTGTGCCTTACATCGCCCTTTGTTCACTCACCAGCCACATGGATTATCTCCGCCTTAGTTTTCAATGGGGTTTTCTTCGCCATCTTCTACCGACCACTCCCGAAGCCCAGCACCAACGAGGTCAAAGGTCAATATGATAAGAAGGAGACAGAACGACCATCGCCTATATACAAGGGACAGACCATTGAGATGGATAACAGAGAATGGATGGTATGTGATTACTGGGACAGACCATTGAGTTGGATAACAGAGAATGGATGGTATGTGATTACTGGGACAGACCGTTGAGTTGGATAACAGAGAATGGATGGTATGTGATTACTGGGACAGACCGCTGAGTTGGATAACAGAGAATGGATAGTATTTGATTACTAGGACAGACCATTGAGTTGGATAACAGAGAATGGATGGTATGTGATTTCTGGGACAGACCATTGAGATGGATAACAGAGAATGGATAGTATGTAATTACTGGGACAGACCATTGAGTTGGATAACAGAGAATGGATGGTATGTGATTAATAATACAGCTGACCCTTCTAATAAAGATGATTTAAAATATAAAATTTAGCAACTGCTGTAAATGTTTAAACCACTTTACATTTGTTATTTTAAAGTTGACTTGGCCATTTAGGTAAGAAATATAGTGTGGGGACTTGGGGGTCGTGTGGGGACATGGGGTCGTGGGGTGACATGGGGGTCGTGGGGGGACATGAGGGTCGTGGGGGGACTTAAGGCATCGTGTGGGAACATGGGAGTCGGGTGGGGACTTGGGGGTCGTGTGGGACGTGGGGGTCGTAGGGGTCATTATGTTAATTGAGGTTGAAGAGGTTAATAAAATCAAATCAGTTATGATGGGGGACATGAGGGTCGTGGGGGGACTTAAGGCATCGTGTGGGAACATGGGAGTCGGGTGGGGACTTGGGGGTCGTGTGGGACGTGGGGGTCTTAGGGGTCATTATGTTAATTGAGGTTGAAGAGGTTAATAAAATCAAATCAGTTATGATGTTCGAGCGTGATGGTTTCAATGGCGTGGCGTAGCCAGGGACAGTTGCAAACGTAGTGGAATCAATGCAGTGGCGTAGTCAGGGATAGACGCAAGCGGAGCTGTGTCAATGCAGTAGCGTATCCAAAGATAGGCGCTTGTCTGAAATTTTCCCCCAAGTATAAAGAAAAAAAAAGTTATAGAAGGTCATGGCTTAAGTTAGTCATGGGGTGGTAGGGGTCATGTGGGTCAAGAGGTGACCTATGACGTTTAGCTCTGGTTTTTCAAGGGCCCTGACAAGACCAGCTCAAGCATCAGCAAGAAACTCAAAGAGCAGATTTATGAACACTTGAAGGCGGAGCCGAAGCTGAAACCAGAGCACAGGACAAGGTACTTACTGACACATTCATTTTTAAACTTAGATATTGATATATTTTATAATACAAGAAATAGCATTCTCAGAATAACAATACATTTGTCATAATTTTTGTTTCCATCCTTTATTTTGTAATATTATATCTCAGGGGCGTAGATGATTTGATTGACATGTGGGAGAATTGAGCCATCTTTTGTCAGGGTGCCCAACTTTTGTCATATTTTGACAGTGAGTCCAGTGGCTTGATCACGGTAAACTTTTTTGCTGCTGATCACGTTAGACTTTTTCCTGCTGATCCCGGTAGACTTTTTGCTGCCGATCACGGTAGAAATTGTATTGCTGATCACAGTAGACTTTTCAGTGCCGATCACGTTTGGCTTTATGCTGCTGACCACGGTAGACTTTTCAGTGCCGATCACGGTAGAAATTGTATTGCTGATCACAGTAGACTTTTCAGTGCCGATCACGTTTGGCTTTATGCTGCTGACCACGTTTGGCTTTATGCTGCCGATCACGGTAGAAATTGTATTGCTGATCAAAGTAGACTTTTCAGTGCCGATCACGTTTGGCTTTATGCTGCTGACCACGGTAGACTTTTAATTCTTGATCGGCTACAGATGAACGTTTTTGTTCCTAACGAAAATGCGATTACGATTCTCTTCCTCACCCGAATGATCAGCCTAGCTGGCCCCATTGTTGGACATTTTACCATCCTTACCAGCCATTATTTTTCCCATTTTTATCTGCCACAACTAACTAAGAAGGCGCATTCTGAGGAGGGTTTGAGATTACTCTCTTGCAACCCCAGATAGCACATGGGTATTAAGAGGCTGTGAAGAGGTTCTCTATGCTCTAACTACGAACATATTCGATTCAGAAGTGAAGAATCCTACTTCGCGGAAATTCACTTATGGCGGTAGAGTCAGGAACTGATTAACCGCGATAAACTAGGGACGATTGTCAATGTATTTTTTATTAATAAAGTTAAACATGTGGGAAGAATACACAAATCATGTTACTGTTTGAAACTAATGTAGCTTTTGTTTGCCTTCCGAGTGTCATTACATTGCTGTTCTTGTAATTAGTTTTAAGTTAATAATCCATTGCTATTCTTAAAACTATTACTAGTATTTAACTTTAAAAAATTCCAACAATGATTTATCGGACACATTACCGTTTCAGTTCAATGACCTTGCACCCCCCACAATCGGGGAACATCAAAGTCAAAGATGGTCCGGCCCTGGCACGCCTGGCGTACAGCCACGACTTCGGGGTGCTCAACAAAGTTCACAGGGTCAAACGCCATGAGGTGGAACAACCAATGGAGCGGAAAGATATTTTTTACAGCGGTAGCTTGTGGCATCTTCAAGAGTTCAAGTGGGTTATATGTGTGTGTATGTATGCGTTTGTGTGTGTACTATGTTTACGCAGGTTTGTGTGTATGTTGAATTTGTGTGTGTTGTGTGTACGTCCGTGCGTAAGTATTCGTTTGTATGTGTGTGTGTTTGTGTGTTGGTTTCTGTGTACGTTGGACGAGTGAAAGAGCGCTGACTTGGAAGGTGGGAAATAGTACTCATGGGAGGATGGGTAATAGCACTCATGGGAGGGTGGGAAATAGCACTCATGGGAGGGTGGAAAAGGGCACTCATGAGAGGGTGGGAAATAGTACTCATGAGAGGGTGCAAAATAAAACTCATGGGGGGTGGGAAATAGTTCTAATGAGAGGTTTGGAAATAGTACTGATGGGAAGGTGGGAAGTAGTACTCATGGGAGGGTGGGAAATAGTACTCATTGGAGGGTGGGAAATAATACTCATGGGATGGTGGGAAATAGTACTGAGTGAGAGGTTTGGAAATTTCGCTGGGTGGGATGATGGCAAAGAACATGATGAGAGAGGGAAAGAGCATTATGGGACACATCGTATTTGTTCACTTGTTTAGTTTCCAAAATTTCTGATTGTTTTGTTTTGTTCAGGTGTTGCTAATCTCATGTTTGTTGCTAATCTCATGTTTGTTGCTAATCTCATGTTTGTTGCTAATCTCATGTTTGTTGCTAATCTCATGTTTGTTGCTAATCTCATGTTTGTTGCTAATCTCATGTTTGTTGCTAATCTCATGTTTGTTGCTAATCTCATGTTTGTTGCTAATCTCATGTTTGTTGCTAATCTCATGTTTGTTGCTAATCTCATGTTTGTTGCTAATCTCATGTTTGTTGCTAATCTCATGTTTGTTGCTAATCTCATGTTTGTTGCTAATCTCATGTTTGTTGCTAATCTCATGTTTGTTGCTCATGTTTGTCGCTTATCTCATGGGTGTTGCTAATCTCATGTTTGTTGCTAATCTCATGTTTGTTGCTAATCTCATGTTTGTTGCTCATGTTTGTCGCTAATCTCATGGGTGTTGCTAATCTCATGGGTGTTGCTAATCTCATGGGTGTTGCTAATCTCATGTTTGTTGCTAATCTCATGTTTGTTGCTCATGTTTGTCGCTAATCTCATGGGTGTTGCTAATCTCATGGGTGTTGCTAATCTCATGGTTGTTGCTAATCTCATGTTTGTCGCTAATCTCATGGGTGTTGCTAATCTCATGGGTGTTGCTAATCTCGTGGTTGTTGCTAATCTCATGTTTGTTGCTAATCTCATGTTTGTTGCTCATGTTTGTTGCTCATGTTTGTCGCTAATCTCATGGGTGTTGCTAATCTCATGGTTGTTGCTAATCTCATGGGTGTTGCTAATCTCATGTTTGTTGCTAATCTCATGTTTGTTGCTAATCTCATGTTTGTTGCTAATCTCATGTTTGTTGCTTATCTCATGTTTGTTGCTAATCTCATGTTTGTTGCTCATGTTTGTCGCTTATCTCATGGGTGTTGCTAATCTCATGGGTGTTGCTAATCTCATGTTTGTTGCTAATCTCATGTTTGTTGCTCATGTTTGTCGCTAATCTCATGGGTGTTGCTAATCTCATGGTTGTTGCTAATCTCATGTTTGTTGCTAATCTCATGTTTGTTGCTCATGTTTGTCGCTAATCTCATGGGTGTTGCTAATCTCATGGGTGTTGCTAATCTCATGGTTGTTGCTAATGTCAAGTTTGTTGCTAATCTCATGGGTGTTGCTAATCTCATGTTTGTTGCTAATCTCATGTTTGTTGCTAATCTCATGGGTGTTGCTAATCTCATGTTTGTTGCTAATCTCATGTTTGTTGCTAATCTCATGTTTGTTGCTAATCTCATGTTTGTTGCTAATCTCATGTTTGTTGCTAATCTCATGGGTGTTGCTAATCTCATGTTTGTTGCTAATCTCATGGGTGTTGCTAATCTCATGTTTGTTGCTAATCTCATGTTTGTTGCTAATCTCATGTTTGTTGCAAATCTCATGTTAATGAAGATACTGACCATGAAGCAAAGTAGCACACTTATATATTGAGCCACTAGCGTGATTGTCTTTCGATTATATTTTGTCCAATCAGAAAACTTGGATCACTTGAAGAATTTCGTGAGGAGATGACGTCACATCCGTCCAACGCAAAGCTCCCAGTGACTGGTGTAGGCAAGTTTCTCCGGGCCTTGAAGAGCGTTTTTGATCTATCTCTGCTCCGTAGTCCGACTTTTTTGATGTACGGACTTTCATGTTTTTTGTGCATGGCTGGTAGGTAGAGCAAACATGTTTGTATTCCATCGTATGTTTGTGGCTGGTAGGTAGCACAAACATGTTCGTATTCCATCGTATGTTTGTGGCTGGTAGGTAGAGCAAACATGTTTGTATTCCATCGTATGTTTGTGGCTGGTAGGTAGAGCAAACATGTTTGTATTCCATCGTATGTTTGTGGCTGGTAGGTAGAGCAAACATGTTTGTATTCCATCGTATGTTTGTGGCTGGTAGGTAGAGCAAACATGTTTGTATTCTATCGTATGTTTGTGAGTTTTGTTGATTGCAGCTGGTATTTCTAGCCTAAAGCAATGCTCGATAGTCATGTGTTTGTAACAGGGGGTTGGGTGCGGAACAGTAGCTCTTTGAGGAGACACGCCTACATGTCTTAGTTTGATAATTTAGTTCTTTGAGGAGACAGAACAACTAAATGTCTTAGTTTTAAGACTTAGTTCTTTGAGGAGACACAAATACATGTCTTAATTTGATAACGGATACTTTTTTAGAATCATCATTTATCGTCTGAATCGAAGCTAGTTTTGAAGTCATCAGTAAGTCATCTAGGTATTTCTGAAGTCATCAATAACCTCTCTAGTCTATAGTTGTGAAGTCATCAATACCTCATCTAGCTAGTTGTGATTCATCAATAACCTATCTAGTCTATACTTGTGATGTCATCAATAACCCATCTAGCCTATAGTTGTGAAGTCATCAATACCTCATCTAGCTAGTTGTGAAGTCATCAATACGTCATCTGGCCAGTTGTGAAGTTATCATTACCTCATCTAGCTAGTTGTAATGTCATCAATACCTCATCTAGCTAATTGTGATGTCATCAATACCTCATCTAGCTAGTTGTGATGTCATGAATACCTCAACTAGCTAGTTGTGATGTCATCAATACCTCATCTACTTAGTTGTGAAGTCATCAATACGTCATCTAGCTAGTTTTGAAGTTATCAATACCTCATCTAGCTAGTTGTGAAGTCATCAATAAGTCACCTAGCTAGTTGCGATGTCATCAATTACTCATCTAGCCTATACTTGTGATGTCATCAATAACCCATCTAGCCTATAGTTTTTTTAACTCATCAAATCCTCCTCTAGGTAGTTTGAAGTCATCAATAAGTCATCTAGCCTATAGTTGTGATGTCATCAATACCTCATCTCGACCTCTTAAGTTATAACACTTTTTCATTTGGCCAGGATTCTTTGTCCCGTTCATCTACCTGCCCACTCACGCTATCGACCTGGGAATGGATTCAACAAGAGGCGCATTCCTGATCTCCATCATAGGCGTCACCAACACCGTGGGGAGGGTGGCGGTAGGCTTTATATCTGACCAGGTACGCTTCGCCTTTGTACAGTATCGTCTATTTTTGATTCAAATACATTTTTCTTGTAATTCTTAGAATTGTTTGTTATTTCAATAGATTTATTAAGAAGTACAAACTACTCCTGGTATCTGTGGACGGTAATTTGTTTCTCTCACGTGACCTACATAGATACTCGGTTGTCAGCGTGGCTCACAAAAGTGCAGGTCTCACGTCTACTGTCACAGTTCTGCAGTAAATAATGCATTGAATGTCTCAGGTTTATTTAAAAATTACCAAATTACCCCGTACTATCAGTATCCAGCTTTGAGGGCATTCATGCGTGAATTGTCCATGGCCACCAAGGGTTTCCAAACTTTTCCCAACCACTGTAAAAGTAAGAATGTGTTTTAACGTTTGGGGGGGGGGGGGGGGGGGGGTCCCTTTAAAAGTAAAAAAAACCCCTTTTTGTAAAAGTAAGAATGTGTTTTAACGTTTGGGGGGGGGGGGAGGGGGGGATCCTTTAAAACGTAAAAAAATCCCTTTTCATCGTATGCACTGAAATTTAACCTTTGATCCTTTGGTGGAAATCCCTGGATTACACTTACACTATTTATAGTCCACTATTTATAGTCCACTGTTTATAGTCTACTTTTTATTGTACACTATTTATAGTCCACAATTCATTCAAAAAGTTAATGGTGAATTCCTCTTTTCTTCAATTATTTTAATTTAGCCGTGGGCCGATTGCCTTATGATCAACAACATAGCACTTATAGTTGGTGGGGTAGCCACTGTCTTTGTGCCATTCTATAATGAGTACTACCTCCTAGCCATCTACTCGTGTGTTTTCGGGACTGCAATAGGTGAGTCAGCATTATACTGATACTCATTTTGTACATTCTTATACAAGATACTTACGAAAGTTCACTACAAAACCGTTTGAATAATCTAGTCCAGTGGTTCTTAACCTTTTTGGAGGAACCGAACCCCACCAGTTTCATATGCGCATTCACCGAACCCTTCTTAATAGGAAAAATAAAATCTGATTTTTTTTTTCCTGATTTATTTTAGACCTCCGCCGAAACCCTGAGTCTGACTCACCGAATCCAGGTTAAGAACCACTGATCTAGTCTATATCCTACATATATTTTTACACATGGTACTTTAGAAATGTTCACTACAAGATCGTGTGAATAATCTAGTCTACAATCTAAATATTTTATTAAGCATAGTACTTTAGAAAGTTCACTAAGAGACAGTATGAATAATTTAGTCTATAGTCTACATACGTTCTTTGAGTGCCGTACGGTAAGTTCTGTTTGTGATGTTAAGTGGTCCACTCTATTCGGATCTTTTAGTTTTTAGAAGTTTTACATGAAGGTTTGAACGTCTCTAATCCATCCAGCCGTGTTTGTGTCCCTGCGGTCAATCATCATGGTGGAACTGATGGGCTTGGAGAAGTTGACCACGGCGTTTGGCTTCGTGATAATGTGCCAGGGAATGTCGTCGTTCTTAGGGGCACCAGTTGCTGGTAGGAACTTAATGACATGTAGCATTTCTAGCTCAGTTGTATCAATCATTGTCTTGTTTCTTAACCATCAAAAATAATAATTCTCTTGGTGTATGTATGGCTGTAACGTGGGTTCAATGTGTATGTATGGCTGTAACGTGGGTTCAAGGTGTATGTATGGCTGTAACGTGGGTTCAAGGTGTATGTATGGGTGTAAGGCTGTGGTCAAGGTGTGTGTATGGGTGTAAGGCTGTGGTCAAGGTGTGTGTATGGGTGTAAGGCAGTGGTCAAGGTGTATTTATGGGTGTAAGGCTGTGGTCAAGGTGTATGTATGGCTGTAAGGCTGTGGTCAAGGTGTATGTATGGGTGTAAGGCTGTGGTCAAGGTATATGTACGGCTGTAAGGCTGTGGTCAAGGTGTGTGTATGGGTGTAATGCTGGGTTTAATGTGCATGTATGGCTGTAACGGTGGGTTCAAGGTGTATGTATAGACGCAACGCTGGGTTCAATCGTCACTCAAAATAAAGTTAATTATGATTATTATATTGTGTGTTACTTGAATGCGTGTATTGCCAAGTAACTTGAGTATTAGTTGAGTGGATGTTTGTTCATAGTTGCCGCCACGGGGCTATTTATAGTACATGTCCCATAAAGCTGACTTTGATGATGGTATTATTCAGTTTCTTATGATCTTACAACTCTCTTGACAGGGGCCATGTCTGACGTCACTGGCAACTACAACGCCGCGTTCTACCTGGCAGGCGTGACCCTGACCTTGAGCGGACTTATTTGTCTACCCCTTAGAAGAGTGTCCATATGGGAGAACAGCAAGAACAACGGACGGACGCTTCACGTTAGGAGCCCTTCAGAAATCTGCAGCACAGATCGCGAACACTCTGAAGAAAAAAGGCCAATGGTGTGATCAAAGGCCAATGGTGTGATCAAAGGCCAATGGTGTGATCAAAGGCCAATGGTGTGATCAAAGGCTAATGACGTGATCAAAGGCCAATGGTGTGACCAAAGGCCAATGGTGTGACCAAAGGCCAATGGTGTGATAAACAACAACACTCCAGGAAGTACTAATACAATACTCGTACATGCAGGGGACACCATTTGGGTGGGGAAATCTCCCCCTTCCCCCACGCCGTCAATTTGCAGATTTTATTGAAATTACTTTGTGGCGCCTACAGTGATAAACAACTAAACAAGCTGACCAAGTTTTTATTTTGACCCCCCCCCCCACTTCCGCCGAGGAAAAACCCCTGAAATGACGTCCCTGCGTACATGATGTCATCTGCAGGGGACACCATTTGGGTGGGGAAATCTCCCCCTTCCCCCACGCCGTCAATTTGCAGATTTTATTGAAATTACTTTGGGGCGCCTAAAGTGATAAACAACTAAACAAGCTGACCAAGTTTTTATTTTGACCCCCCCCCCCCACTTCCGCCGAGGAAAAACCCCTGAAATGACGTCCCTGCGTACATGATGTCATCGTCTGCTACGACAGTCTACACGTCATGATACGTCTGCTTTGTTTGGGGCATTTCATTTCTTGAACATGAAAAGCAAAAATGTGGATGTTTGATGGCATTGAGCTTTCGTTAGTTGTAGCAAACGTGAACATGAATAAGGATGCAGTATGTACTTTTTGTGTATGGTAAGGCAAACATTAAACATATTTGAACCTTAAATGATCGGAAGAAGGTTTTTTTTTTTTTTTTTTGTTTTTTTTTTTTTTGTTGCTTTTCCTTCAAATTTTCTTTTTAAAAATAAATAATTTAAAAATGATGTGGTAGTTTTAAAAAAAAAAATATAACAATTGTGCACACGCATGGGCAGACGATCAGATTGTTTGAAACCCAAGACAGAGAAAAGATGACGACAAAGTGAGTAACTATCTTGTCAGTGAATACATTTTGAAATTATTTTAATATTTGTATCATGACAGTTTTCTTCCAGTTCGTATTCTGTGATTGCAACAGAATTTGAGGGGGGGGGGTGGCCCTTTGGGGAGAGATCCTCTGGGGAACAATCACCTGGGAAGTAATCCTCTGGGGAACAATCATATGGGGAGTAATTTTCTGGGGAGTAATCCTCTGTCATATGTGGAGTATTAATCTGTCATCGTGGAGTAATAATCTGGGTAGCAATTCTCTGGGGAGCAATATTATGGGGAGCAATAATGTGTCGAGAAATAATCTGGGGAGTAAATATAATATTGAGATCAAGTAGAACTAATTATCTTTTCTCTCAATGTAATAATTTCAAATAGCAGTATAGCATGTCTTCTTAACAATAACAAGTGTTTGACTATCAAACTCAATGGGTGCTGCTTCACTTGCTGAATTTTGCGTAGACACTTCAATGGCTCCCCCATAGCCATAACCTAAATAGTTGTTGTTAAATATTAAAAGGAAATTAACAAGGAACATTTCTGCTCCTCTAATTACTGAATTTTAAGGCACGTTTTTTCAGGCTGGTCACGTGATTGGTCGAAAGCACAATTTTTATACTGTGAAAAATGGTATAATTATTTTCTCACGTAAACAGCCTGAAAAGACATTTAGGTTCAAACACAGTATTGACCCAGTACGACAAATCAAGTCCATCTCTCTGTTCTGACATCAAGTATTGTCAATCCTCTTTCTAGTACTCTCTGATTGTGAAGGTTCAATGTCTATTCAATGTCAATGAATATAATGTCAAGCTAATAATACGCCGGTAAATATATATAATTAAAAAGACATAACACCCTTTAATATAAGATAAATGAAGATATTTAAAAAAATTGAAAACGAAACAATCTATTCAGCCATATAACATAAATGATTATTATTATTATTATTATTGGTGTTTTATATAGCGCGGTACCCCAGCATAGGGCTGGGCACACCAACCATGCTGTACATACAATTTAACAAACATAATCATGAACTTAAAAATTAACATACATTATTTAAACAAAACAAAACAAATGTATATTCACTCAATACAATCAAGAATTATTTACATGTCAAGCCATGGGAGGCTACCCAGCAGCCTCGTTTATTTGGTCAGAGGGGGAAATCAGTCAGAATAGTAGAGTTTGAAAAGATAGGTTTTGCGTGCAGTTTTGAGGGCTGTGACGGTCGGTACTTTGCGGATGTGTAATGGAAGAGAATTCCATTGTTTGGTGGCACAGAAAGAGAACGATCGTTCACCGTATGTTTTTGTGCGAGTCTTTGAGACAGAAAGAATACGCGCTTCTGCGGAGGAGCGAAGCTGTCGAAGGAGTGAATAGACAGTGAGTAGTTCGGTTAGATAGGAAGGGGAGGAATGCGAGAAAAATTTGTGGCAGAGAATATAGACTTTGAAGTCAATCCGTGCTTGCACAGGGAGCCAATGAAGTGAATGAAGTAGTGGTATGACGTGATCACGGTTTTTTTTGTTTGTTTTTTTTTTTTGCCTTTAGAATTAGCCTTGAAGCAGAGTTTTAAACATTTTGTAATTTTTCAATGAAGTTTTTTGGTGAACCTGATAGAAGAGAGTTACAAAAGTCAAGACGAGAGAGAACAAGAGCATAGACTAGGGTTTTTGTTGCACCAACTGTAAGATGGATGGAGTTATCTGACGAATGGCGGTGTATGCAGAGCGACAAATGTAGGAGATATGATTATCAAGAGACATTTTGTTAGACATAATATAACCAAGATTCCTGGCGGAGAATGTAAACTGTATGTCAGAGTTACCTCCATGAAATGAGGTGGGGAGAGCTGAGTTAGAGGATGATGTGTGATCGTAAATAAGGAGTGCTTCCGTTTTGTCCTCGTTAAGCTTCAACTTGCAGAGTGTCATCCATGTGGCAATGATTTCCTAAATGATTTAACTGCATTGGTGACACTGATTTCTTAAATGATTAACTGCATTACTGACACTGATTTCCTATATGATTAACTACATTGGAGACAATGATTTCCAAACTAGATTTGATCAAACTTACTTTTACGTAATCACAGAGGAGATGTAGCCTCCTTGAGCTCTTCTGAAGAGAATGAATGTGTTTTATCACATCTGCGTAATGGCGCCTAAATGCATTTACCAAAATGGGAAATGCTCTGTGGACAAGAGTCTGTAGGATTTGCCGCCCACAAACCATTGCTTCTTTTATATTGACTTTATTGCTGAAATGCTGCAAAAGCAACGTTGCTTGTCCAGGATATTAATAGACAATTCCCAACAATTCTGACCATCCTCTGAGATTGTCTTAAGTGTTGTTGTCTGTGGCCCTAAGTGAAACTTTATTTTTAAAAGTTGTGACGTTCTGCCTGTCAAGTATGCTGTAAGCTGGGCTAATTATATTCAACAATACTTTAGTGGACATGAAAATTTTTGTTCCTTCCATCTGGTACAGTGGTTTTCAACCTATGTGTCGCGACCCCTTTGAGGGTCGAACGACCCTTACACATGGGTCGTCTAAGAACATCGGAAAATACATATTTATGAAGTAGCAACGAAAGTATTGTTATGCTGAGGGTCACTACAACATGAGGAACTGTATTAAAGAGGAAGGTTGAGACCCACTGATCACGTATGTTCCATCCATCCATTACGTATATATTGTAGGGAGGTCTTGATTTTTAAGATGTAGCATACAGCAGGGGGTGGGGGGCTGTCTTGGTGCATTTATGCACAAATTCTGCATGACTGCATCCTATATATTAATGTGTGTTCACTTATATAAGCATTTGAGTGGATTTCCTGACACAACTTGAATTTTTATGGCAAACCCAGCCCCCCCCCCCCCCACCCTAGCCCAATCTTTTCTTTAGAGATTAAAATTACGTTTTTAAGAGGTGCAAACTACTTGGACACTAAGCCATATTTGAGTGGATTTCCTGACACAACTTGAATTTTTATGGCAAACCCAGCCCCCCCCCCCCCCCACCCTAGCCCAATCTTTTCTTTAGAGATTAAAATTACGTTTTTAAGAGGTGCAAACTACTTGGACACTAAGCCAGTGGTAAACCGGAAAACATTAAACACACGACTGTCATTGTTAATGTTATCATCCAATGCTTTGCCAAAGTTGTAACCCTGTTATAGGTCTATGACAAATGTCAGTACCGTCTTAAATGACGGTAATTGATAGAGTTGTACTCACTGAGGCAGCTTGATAAGAGGAAAAACCAACAGACGCAACATGTTGAACACCATGACACTTTAATTCTAAGCCATCTTCACATAAATAAAGATCACTTAATTGACATGTCAGAGTAACCGGACATGGCAGACATGTCAAAGTCACCAGGCATGGCAGACATGTCACAGTAACAAGGCATGGCAGACATAAGTAACAAGGCATGGCAGACATTTCAAAGTAACCAGGCATGGCAAACATGTCAAAGTAACCAGGTATGGCAGACATGTCAAATTAGCTATGACATCGCAATGTTTACAGCTATGACATCACAATGTATGGAACTATGACATCAGATTGTATGAAGTTTTGTCATGGAAGAAACTATGACACTTGAGCCATTTTACTTTTGATTATGGACGCAAACTTGTTTAAAATGCATTTAAAAACAAAACCTGATTAAAACAGCAAGCCACCGGACAATTAGTGGAAAAAGAAATTTGGTTTTAAAATGACCAATCACATAGAGTGCATCTTTCTACATTTGGATGGCAACTCATCTAAGAGAAGGAATACCGGTAATCTGAAATCAAACCTGGAGATGGAGGTCTCTAGGCAGTATGACATTGATGTAATGAAAATTCCAACAACACCTGCCACATTTAAGTACATAAAGGGGCTATCTTAGATGTGGCATTACCACTTTAGAGATGGCATTACCCTAGAGAGGGGCTATCTTAGAGATGGCATTACCCTTTTAGAGATGGCATTACCAAGATCTAAAGACCGCAAGTTTATTTTTTGTCTATTGTTTTTTTCAACAAGGGATTGTCTGCCACCTGATGTCAAAATCTTCAAAACATCCTGAAATTAATTAATTTATTATTACTTTATCATTACTTTATTATTACTTTATAATTTCTTTATTTCTTTTACTAAGATGTTCCTTTAGACTTGGTTATGTTGACTAATCTAAAATATGCTACCATTTTACCATTATCACCAATCATTTTGACTGATAAACAAATATGTCTACATTTGCCTGAGCAAATCTGGTTGCCATTGAATTCAGTTAACATTTTCTACCACTGTTATATATAATCAATGTTTATATTCTCTTATTTATTTATAGGGAAACTTCAATACTCTTGTAACATATTGTAACTTGTAGCTTTCAAATTGTTTACATGTTAACAAAAATTAATACAAATTACACACAATTTTTTAACAATTACATACAAAATAGAGCTTTTATAATCATTGACCTAAAATTTGAACTAAATCACTTTCGTAAGGAGAACATGGCAGTCAACATTTAAATAGACGATTGTACTATGTAAACATTTGAACAGATGACTGTAAACATTTAAACAGATGATTGCACTATGTAAACATTTGAACAGATGACTGTAAACATTTGGCATGATCAAAACCATTTCATTCATGAAAGCGTTTCTTCATACATACTGTTCAATCAAAACCTGATCATGTGTTAGGTGGCAGATTAACTTAGTGCACCCACACAGCAGATTGATCCACATAAATATAATAGATATCCGAACAACAAAAAAATGTTTACCAATATTTTCAAATGCATTTTAAAATAAACATTGTAAATAACAATTTAAAAATTAAAACACAAAGCTTGACCTTCAGAAATGTCATGGCCTCCCAGTAAGTATTTGAACATAAGTCATCATTCAATCAAACATAATGCTGCAGCTGTCCAACAGATCTCAGGATAAAACTTTAACAGACAAACATTTAAAAAGCTATGTGATATTTAACTGATAAAAACTATTTATCTCTGTTCATCACAGTAAGATGCAATACTTTTACTGAACGCAAACACAGTGAGGGCCAAGGGTGTACATCTGAGATGCTGGTACACCACGAGTGGCAAGGATGTACATCTGAGAGGCTGGTACACCACGAGTGGCAAGGATGGACATCTGAGAGGCTGGTACACCACGAGTGGCAAGGATGGACATCTTAGATGCTGGTACACCATGAGTGGCAAGGATGTACATCTGAGAGGCTGGTACACAAGTGGCAAGGATGCACATCTGAGAGGCTGGTACACCACGAGTGGCAAGGATGTACATCTTAGATCCTGGTAACATGGATGTATGAAGAGTGTACAATCAGAAACAACGATAATGCACAATTAAACCATATGTTGATAGTTTTTGTTCATCTGTTAGTAGGTAATAAACTTTTGTGTAGCTGTGAGATTCTGGACTAAATCAGGTGCAACATTTACTTAGGTCCAAGAAATAACATTTAAATGCTTCATTGGTCTTTATCAAACAACTA
The DNA here is from genome assembly GCA_964033795.1 of Lymnaea stagnalis. Taxonomy (NCBI): domain Eukaryota; kingdom Metazoa; phylum Mollusca; class Gastropoda; family Lymnaeidae; genus Lymnaea; species Lymnaea stagnalis. Next base: position 1,183,531 of record CAXITT010000159.1, on the reverse strand, counting down.
TTTCTGAACTGTGGATAGGACCACTATAGAGGATGAAATACAATATGGGGGACAACAATGAGTTTTCCATGAGTTATTTCCCTTATCTAGTTTGGCCAACTCATTTTGTTCAACTAGTTTCTTCCTTTGTAATAAAACTCAAACCAATATAGCCTCAAGGCACTCGTGAGTGTATTTGTGTATTATTTCTCTGTCTGTGTGTAAGTGTGTGTCTAATATATGTATGTATGTGTCTGTGAACACATGGAGACAGTAGTGAACAAGACACTAGAACATACTATGTATGTATGTATGTATCTATGCATGTATTTATGAACATATTGAGACAGTAGTTAACAATACATGAAAACATACTATGTATGTATGTATGTATGTATGTATCTATGTATGTACTTGTGAACACATTGAGACAGAAGTGAACAAGACACTAGAACATACTATGTATGTATGTGCCTATGTATGTACTTGTGAACACATTGAGACAGAAGTGAACAAGACACTAGAACATACTATGTTTGTATGTGCCTATGTATGTACTTGTGAACACATTGAGACAGTGGTGCTCAAGACACCAGTACACATTAAATACAACACAAATTCTTAACTAACATTATAAAATAGAGCAGATGTCGAACAACAGTGACTTAAAAGTGAGAATCACTACAGAATGTCAGAGAGAATCACTACAGAATGTCAGAGAGAATCACTACAGAATGTCAGAGAGAATCACTACAGAATGTCAGAGAGAATCACTACAGAATGTCAGAGAGAATCACTACAGAATGTCAGAGAGAATCACTACAGAATGTCAGAGAGAATCACTACAGAATGTCAGAGAGAATCACTACAGAATGTCAGAGAGAATCACTACAGAATGTCAGAGAGAATCACTACAGAATGTCAGAGAGAATCACTACAGAATGTCAGAGAGAATCACTACAGAATGTCAGAGAGAATCACTACAGAATGTCAGAGAGAATCACTACAGAATGTCAGAGAGAATCACTACAGAATGTCAGAGACAAAGCGATTTCGTGTAACTTGAACATATAAATTATGATGTGAATATTTACTTGAGTATTTTGTTATTTACAGCTGTAAAGACTGCAATGGATGGATGGGTCATAAACAAAGGACTGCCTTCAAGCTGTGTGAAGGAAATGGTGGAACAAGGTACGTGGAAGCTTGGATTGAAAAGGCAGGACAATAAAAGGAGAACGTTTGGGCTAAAGGCCTTCATCAGCAGACACATAAAGAAACAACAAAGAAATGGAAATGAGTTCAAAATCGTAAGTTTTAGGAGTCGGCCAAGTTGGTGGGTATGGATGGTTCAAAGAGTTTGATACAAATCTGAACAACCCATCCCACCTGCCTTGCTCAAGATTGAATCTTGAATAAAAAGTGTGATACATTTTAATTTTGTATAATATATCGTTATTAGTGTTTTTGAAAAGTCTTTAAAATGTCGTTGAAGGTGTTATTGAAAAGTGTTTAAATGTCATTGAAGGTGTTTTTGAAGAGTGTTTCAATTTCTTTGATAATATTTTAATAAAATACAATTAATTTGTTTACGGTTATGTTAATGTTGATGAATGACTTGATTTTTGTTCCAGTTAGAAAGCCAGACATCTGATACATTCATATGGGATTTCTCATAGAGCATGTTCAACTAATGTAATACTAGCAAACAGTTTACAACTGAGCATATTCAACTAATATAATACTAGCAAACAGTTTACAACTGAGCATATTCAACTAATATAATACTAGCAAACAGTTTACAACTGAGCATATTCAACTAATGTAATAATAGCAAACAGTTTACAACTGAACATGTTCAACTAATGTAATACTAGCAAACAGTTTACAACTGAGCATGTTCAACTAATGTAATACTAGCAAACAGTTTACAACTGAACATGTTCAACTAATGTAATACTAGAAAACAGTTTACAGCTGACCATATTCAACTAATGTAATACTAGAAAACAGTTTACAACTGAGCATGTTCAACTAATGTAATAATAGCAAACAGTTTACAACTGAACATGTTCAACTAATGTAATGCTTGCAAACAACTGACATGCAATAAGTCACTAAACAGTTCAGTGGCTGAATGACTGAATAAGTAGATTTAGAAAGAAACATAAATACAAAGAAGTGTAGCTAACCGACAGAGAAACGTCTCATTCAAAATACAAAAAAATGAATATTGCATTAATTTGTGATAGAGTTAAACTTTTCATGGACAATCTTTAATCAACAAGATAACTAAGAGGAAATATATAAAAGGTCGCCTATGACCAAGGCAGAGCAATAGTGTGACAAACTGTTCCAAGTGCGACACACATAAGTATGCAACTATAACTTTTTATCATTAACATCAAATGTAATAAACACGTCAAACAGCTCAACTCAGAGTCAGTAACATGGTTAAAATGAGTTCACATGGGTTAAAAAATATTTAATTTAATGCAATCAGTACCAAAGAGCATGTTGTAAGAAGAGTGCTGTTTGCAAGGCAAAATAGTTCTGCATGGTCTACTTTCTGCATTGGCCCATCACATCACAGATGGTTTGATGTTTTATTTAAGTTAAAACCTGACACATGTTTTTGACTAGATTTTGTTTTCTGATGGAAGCAATTGATGTTTAGAAATATTCAGCCTTTGATGAGTTCATTTGGCTCAATTGATGTCTAGATATATTCAGCCTTTGATGAGTTCATTTGGCTCAATTGATGTCTAGAAATATTCAGCCTTTGATGAGTTCATTTGGCTCAATTGATGTCTAGAAATATTCAGTCTTTGATGAGTTCATTTGGCTCAATTGATGTCTAGAAATATTCAGCCTTTGATGAGTTCATTTGGCTCAATTGATGTCTAGAAATATTCAGTCTTTGATGAGTTCATTTGGCTCAATTGATGTCTAGAAATATTCAGCCTTTGATGAGTTCATTTGGCTCAATTGATGTCTAGAAATATTCAGTCTTTGATGAGTTCATTTGGCTCAATTGATGTCTAGAAATATTCAGTCTTTGATGAGTTTATTTGGCTCAATTGATGTCTAGAAATATTCAGTCTTTGATGAGTTCATTTGGCTCAATTGATGTCTAGAAATATTCAGTCTTTGATGAGTTCATTTGGCTCAATTGATGTCTAGATATATTCAGCCTTTGATGAGTTCATTTGGCTCAATTGATGTCTAGAAATATTCAGTCTTTGATGAGTTCATTTGGCTCAATTGATGTCTAGAAATATTCAGTCTTTGATGAGTTCATTTGGCTCAATTGATGTCTAGAAATATTCAGTCTTTGATGAGTTCATTTGGCTCAATTGATGTCTAGAAATATTCAGTCTTTGATGAGTTCATTTGGCTCAATTGATGTCTAGAAATATTCAGTCTTTGATGAGTTCATTTGGCTCAATTGATGTCTAGAAATATTCAGTCTTTGATGAGTTCATTTGGCTCAATGATGTCTAGAAATATTCAGTCTTTGATGAGTTCATTTCGCTCAATTGATGTCTAGAAATATTCAGTGTTTGATGAGTTCATTTCGCTCAATTGATGTCTAGAAATATTCAGTCTTTGATGAGTTTATTTGACTAGTTGATAACATGGAATATGGAATATTGTCATAAAACTTTTCCTGTGAAGTGCTTGAGAAATGAGTGCGAGTGCTCTCAGTGCCCATGTGTAGAGCTGAACATTTCTCAGTGCCAGCACCATACAACGTATATGTTGCAATATGCTGGTCGCAATATGAGCATCAGAAGAACATTTATCATCAACATCATCGTCATACAATGTATTTGTTGTATTATGCTGGCCACCATATGTGCATCAGACGAGCATTTCTCATCACCAGCACCATCATCATACAACATATGTGTTGCATTAGCCGGCCACCATATGGGCATCAGGTTAAGTCTACACCTCTTATATTGTTTTTAGTTCGCAGTTGAAGAGCTCAAGCTGGGCGTCAGATTCACATGTATCTTCAGCTTGGCTGAAATAGATAGAGGGAAAATTACAGCTCTTTTTTTATCTTGACACATAGAACTGTCTTCTTGAAATATGGCATTTTGAAAGCAATTTGAATTAAAACAATAGTCTTCTTGACATATGACATTATGAAAGCCATTAAAGTAAAATAATTTTCTTCTTGGCATATGGCATTATGAAAGCCATTAAAGTAAAATAATTTTCTTTTTGAAATATGGCATTATGAAAGCCAATAAAGTATAAAATAATTTTCTTCTTGAAATATGGCATTATGAAAGCCAATAGAGTATAAAATAATTTTCTTCTTGAATATATGGCATTTTGAAAACTATTTAAAGCAAAGTTGTAAACATTCAACTTCATTATGTGATTGAACTGAATCCATGTCAGTGATTAAATAAAAAACAAATTGGAGTGGGGGTGGGGAAGGCAAGTTGTAATCAGATTGAATACACTGCATAAATCATTGCATGACACAGTACACGTCTAACATGACAAAGTAAATGCCTAACATGACACAGTACATGCCTAACATGACACAGTACATGCCTAACATGATAAAGTACATATCTAACATGACACAGTACACGTCTAACATGACAAAGTAAATGCCTAACATGACACAGTACATGCCTAACATGACACAGTACATGCCTAACATGATAAAGTACATATCTAACATGACACAGTACATGTCTAACTAGACACAATACATGCCAAACATGACACAGTACATGTCTAACTAGACACAGTACATGCCAAACATGACACAGTACATGTCTAACTAGACACAGTACATGCCAAACATGACACAGTACATGTCTAACTAGACACAGTACATGTCTAACTAGACACAGTACATGCCTAACATGACACAGTACATGTCTAAAATGATGACCTTATGAAACACACACAAACACATATCAGTAGGCCAACAGTTACCTTTGAAGTTGTAACTCTATCCGGCCAGATGCAAAGTGTTCCATGTATGAGCACATCCTCTCATTGTTATTCATGACTATAGTCCTGTCGTCACTGGTCACCACAACCATCACCAGCTCCCATGAACGATTTGTCAAACTCTCAAGACAACAGATTCTTTTAACCTCCTTAAATATAAATACTGTAATGTGTCAAGTGTTCTCCCAAAGCATAAAATATAATATCAGTTCATAACATGTCCAAAGTAACACTACCTTTGATAGAATTATGACATTCAAATCTAACATGTTTTTTCTTTTTCAGATTTGCTTTGGAAATATAAGATGACCAGCTGCATTTATTTTTTTTAAAGAATTCAATATTACTTTCAAACAGACACTATTACATTCAAACACATACAATTTTACTTTCAAACACAGACAGTGTTACTTTCAAACACAGACAGTTTTACTTTCAAACAAATACAATTTTACTTTCAAACACGTACAATTTTACATTCAAAAACAGACAATATTATTTTCAAACACAGACACTATGACTTTCAAACACACATATTAATTTTAAACACACATAATATTATTATTTTTATTATAATTGGTGGTTTTATATAGCTCAGTACCCCAGCCTAGGCCTAGGCCCACTGCGCTTCACATAAAAAATTATAATTACAGAAACGTATACATTTAAAACAACAACTGGTGAAAAGCTTGACCTCACCCATCCAAGTCCTCACCCACCCAAGTCCTCACCCACCCAAGTACTATCTACCCCTGTCTAGCCATGGACAGCAGCCAGCAGAATCAAGGTTTATCAGTCAGAGGGGGGTGAGAATGAGTACAGTTTGATGAGATAGGTCTTGATGGCAGTTTTGAAGGCTGTGATGGTCTTTATATTACCGATGTGTTATGGGAGAGAATTCCAATGTTTGGGGGCACAGGAAGAGAAAGATTGTTCACCATATGTTTTAGTGTGTGTTCTGGGAAAAGAAAGAATATGCGTGTCTGCTGAGGAACGAAGCTGTCGAAGGGGTGAATAGACAGAAAGAAGTTCAGTAAGATAGGAAGGGGAAGAACCAGAAAAAAAGTTGCGACAGCAAACAGGCATTAATGCGTATCTGTATAGGGAGCCAATGAAGTGAGTGAAGTAATGGAGTGATGTGATCTAGAAATAACCTAGTAGCTGAGTTTTGAACTTTCTGCAGTTTTTCTATGAAAAGTTTTGGGGAACCTGACAGAAGAAAGTTACAATAGTCAAGACCAGAGAGAACAAGAGCACAGACTAGTGCGCTGACTGTGTGGTAGTGGCGGATGGATGATCTGACATATAGTGGTGTACACAGAGCGACAGATCTGAGAAATATGATTATTGTGAGCTATGTTAACAGAAAGAATGTAACCGAGATTCCTAGCAGAGTAAGTGAACTCTATATTGGAGCTACCTACATGAAATGAGATGGGGAGAGCTGAGTTAGAGGATGATTCTTGATTGTGAATGAGGAATGCTTCCATTTTGTCATCGTTCAGCTTCAACTTGCTGAGAGTCATCCATGACTTGACATCACCAATGCACTCCTGCAAAGTGTGGATAGCAGAATTGACATGGGAGGAATGGTTATGCTTGTATAGCTGAGTGTCATCTGCGAATGACTGGCTCTCCACAACATGCCTCCGAGCAGGAGGAGCAGTGCCCTGGTATACATTGTTAATAGGACCGGACACAAAACAGACCCCTGTGGCACTCCGCAAACCAAGTCAGCACTGCTGGAGAGACAGCCATCAACAGCAACGGCCTCCGTTTATAGGAGAGATAGAACCGAAACCAAGCCAAAACTGAACCAGAAATTCCAAAGTTATTTTCAAGGGTTTTGTAAAAGTTTTGATGGTCAACAATGTCAAAGGCCGCACTGAGGTCTAAGAGGATCAGGATGGAGACATCACTGCTGTCCAATACAATCAAGAGACTCACTGCTGACTCTCAAAAGAGCTGTATCTGTGCTGAGATAAGTTCTATAGGCCGACTGATTAGGACTGAGAAGAGAGTGGTCATTCAAGTAAGCAAAAAGCTGATTTAGAACTAGTTTTTCAATGACTTTAGATAAAAATTATAAATTAGATACAGGTCTATAGTTTGTAAATTATTTTGATCAAGACAAGAGTTCTTAAGAATTGTTTGATGACATCTGTCTTAAAGAGAGAGGGAACGATACCAGAAGACAAGCTCTCATTGACTATGTGGGTTATCGTTAGGAGCAATTGATCCAACGACTCATCCAACAGTTTCAAACACACATGGCCATGCTTGGATCCTGTATAAGATCTATAACCAATGTTAAATTGAAGTGATGAGGACTATTTATAATTGAAGCAACTGGCAGTTTACAAAAATGTTCTGAACTCAAGACACTCCCTCCTGTCCTCTGACCACTCTCATCTCCACTCACTAACTGTCCTCTGACCACTCTCATCTCCATTCACTAACTGTCCTCTGACCACTCTCATCTCCCCTCACTAACTGGCTTGGATCTTCTCACGACAATGATCCCTCAGACACCCCCCAGCCCCAACAATCTTGACTCACCCAAACGAAACCTCTCACCAGCTCAAGATCAACAACTAGTTCATGTCATATACCAAAGTTTCAACGGCCAACTGTGAAATTTTGTGTAAAATACTGTAATAGAAATGAATGACACCCACTCTTCTGTGCTCGGTGTAACAACTGAACTTTATTCTACATTATACACTCTTTTTATAATTTAAATTCATGATCACTCATTCCACTTGTCCATGCACTTAGGTTTAAAACATTCATGAATAAAAACAACTCAGGACTTTCACTCTTACAACATAACAACAACACAGGCCAATCAGGTCACCAACTTCACTCACCACTCACAATAATAATCGTCAGACATACTGTCACAAATATGCATGTCCCATTCTCAATATTCAATTCTAAAACGACCCGTGCTATACAAAAACCTGATCTCAAATCAACATTTCTAAAAACAAAGGTTGACAAAGTTCAGACCTGACTAACTGTTCCTTCAATATTTATGGGAAAGTTTTCTATGAGAGTTCCACTTGGCAAGATAAGATCCATTTCAAAAGTGTCAGCAGTTTCTGCTTCTGAAAACACAAATATTTCAAATTTAGATACAAGTTTATAGATCATGATACGGATATTTAATCAGACTATGATCACATTAATAAATCTGTTTTTTTTTTTTTTTTAAATGGAAGTGAACTTGGGACTATCGAGATAAAATAATAATGTGAGAAGGCACACTTGTCAGTTGTCAAGTATGAAAACACAAATATTTCAAATTTAGATACAAGTTTATAGATCATTATACGGATATTTAATCAAAATATGAAAAAATTAATAAATCTGTTTTTTTTTTTTTTTAAATGGAAGTGAACTTGGGACTATCGAGATAAAATAATAATGTGAGAAGGCACACTTGCTAGTTGTCAAGTATCTACTTAATAGAGAAGGCAAAGTTAGCACAAATGTTCGATAGAGAAGGCAAAGTTAGCACAAAGTGTTTGTGAGAACAGTGGACCTGCCTCGCCATAGAGAACGTCTGACCCTAATCCCAGTCAATCCGCCATATGCGGAACCCTCACATCCCTCCATACATTTGGCCTTGACCGATGCAACAGTGACGAAACGCAGCCCTGAACATGTTCAGAGAGCGGCTGCCCCTGGAGACCATGGTTGTGTTTTCAAACATACCAGTAAAAGTGTTAACGGATGGCTCTGCCAATCTGAGAGAAATAACTGTTGGGTATGGTGCTCTCATACTTTACCAAGCAGGGGGCCACCAAATAAAGAACTCTCGAGGCCCTGTGGGACTGCAGTATCAAATTTGGATGCAGGGTTGAGGCTATTCACAGGGCCCTAGAGAGCGCGTATCTCACATTGAAAGAGATGGAGCTTGCGGGCTCGATGCGATTGTGTACTCGTACTCAAGATCTGCTCTAGAGATCTTGGGAAAGAGACCAGGCACCACTCAGTTGACACAATCACTGATGACGTGTGCAAATTCAGTGAAATAGGAGGCAAGGTCACAGTGTAATGGATCCCAGGTCATGTAAACATTAGAGGCAATTAGCGGACACTCTGGTGAAAACCAGGGCTGCCCAGCCTCAACCAGAAGTACCAATATCTTATCTTATTTGGGAATTAAGAACTGGCTGGCGGCCCATTTCAGGATGAAGTGGTACAGGCAAGGGGCAGACAGCACGACCGCCAAAGGCGTCTTTTCAAATTTGCCAACTCCTAGCAAACAAGACCCATGGTGGGGTTAGACCGCAGACAGCAGAGCTCAGTGACGCAAATGCGCACCGAGCATTGCCCCATTGGCACATACTTCTGGCGGCTGGACAAAAGGGATACCTGCCAGCATTGCAGCCTGGTCCTGGAGACACTAGCACCGAATGTCCCTCACTAGATGTCGCGGGGGATGCCAGGGCAGTTGGAGAGCCCTTTGTGAAGAAAATGTTGTATGCCTCAGCTCAACAGATGGAGCTGGTATCCAATTTACTAGCCGGGGTCATAAGAGAGTAATCTCAGACCCTCACCAGAATAGGTGCGTTAGTTAATACACATGTTTAATAGAGAAGCAAAGTTAGCCCACATGTTAGATAGAGAAGGCAAAGTTAGCCCACATGTTAGATAGAGAAGGCAAAGTTAGCCCACATGTTAGATAGAGAAGGCAATTATTACGTGCATGAATAATATTGAAACCTCACTTGGAAAATGTTATCAAAGATTGTTTGAGATGTCATATTTGAATTAAGTTATTTTTAATAACGGAAGAGTCCACACCATTTTTTTTTAAATATGCCCCGTTAAAGATTAGCCAATATATTCGAGAGCTTAATATTTGTATAGTACTAAATACCTGCCATTCTTGATTCAAGTGAGCCACAGACAAGGTGATTAGTTGATGCTGTGCATAAATTAAGAAATATGTTTACAAATGTCGAATAAGTTTGAAAGAGAAAGTGTGTAGTGATAGAGAAAATGTATAGTGAAAGGGAAAAGTGCAGTCAAAGAGAAAGTGTGTAGTAAAAGAGAAGTGTGTAGTAAAGAGAAAGTGTGTAGAGGAAGTGTGTAGTAGTATTGTATTAAAAGGGAAAGTGTGTAGTAGTAATGTAATCTTTCCCCCCTCTAAAAATAGAATATAAACAAAAGAATCTGTAACATCCACAATAAACAAAATAAAAGTGACAATAGCAAGATGCCATGTAGAGCAAGATGACATGTAGAGCAATATGTCAAGTAGAGCAAGATGTCAGGTAGAGCAAAATGTCAAGTAGAGCAAGATCTAATGTAGAACAAGATATCATATAGAGCTAGGTGTCAAGTAGAGCAAGATGTCATGTAGAACAAGATATCTTGTATAACAAAATGTAAATTAGAGCAAGATGTCATGTTGAAAAAATGCCAAGTAGAGCAAATCTCATGTAGCACAAGATATCATACAAGTCAATATGTCAAGTAGAGCAAGATGTCATACAGGGCAAGATGTCAAATATACAGACCTGTTTACCCTCAAACTCCTAAAATCGTACAATCTCGTCTCAAAATCGTACAATACAGTATCTTAATAGTAAATAAAAAAATATACAGTATATATAATACATAATGTCTACAGCAACTACTGGTATAGCGTGTGTCAGTGGCATTCAGTTCAGCGGTTTGTCAACAAATGGAACTGAAGGTATCCATCAGTATACGACTGACGTCAACTGCAAACTGCGGTCACTTCATTTTGAAGACCTGCATCTGCTATAGATACCTACATGTTTGTGACCTACATAAACGATATATTTATTGTTATCCCACCCTTTATTTTATTTGTCTATTCCCTATTTCGAAGTGTACTTGTAAGAATTTCATCCAGGAAACCCTGGCGAAAACCTAATATGGCATATGCGCCGGGAAACAAAATTATAAGAACCACTGGCGTAGCCCAACGAAATATGCGTCACACGCGCGCTGAACCCTCTTCATTAATAAAGACAACTGTAACTTCTTTCCCAATGCTAGCGAGTTTATTGGTGAAAATACACCTTGAGTTAAGAGATGAATAGTGTAGACTTTTGAAATAACGTACGTTCTTTCTGCAGAGGAACAGCCCCCCCCCCCTCCCCCCCAAAAAAAAACCAAAAAAAACTGTCATTACGGAAATGTCGCGGTGTTGATTGTATAGATTTAAGTATTTAGACCCACGCCAAACCCAAAATTTCCTAAATCAACACCACTCCTTTTGTCCCTGATAGATTGTTAATGAAAAGTCCGACTTGCATATTGTGTAATTGTGCAGTGCGCGCATGATGGACCATTCGACGAAGAACGCAACCCAGTCAATTTTGTCTGATATTCAAGCAAGACTACCTGCTGATAAACTTTCTTTTTCTGTTGTTGAATCGGATGTTTATCGGTAGAGACAGAAGTTTCTTCTTCATCGGCCATTCCGCGAGCCTTTCTTTTTGTCGAGGTCATAATCGTAAAATTATACTAAGTGAGGTCAACTACGGAACCGAAAACAAGATTGATGTCCGATTCCATTAATGATAATGGTAACATTAAAATCACGCAATGTGCACATACGTCAATGCAGCCAAATTCTAGCGCCAGAGCTGTTTGGACAGCTCATATATAACATTTAAAATAAAAATGAAAAAGTTAACAATGATTCATACCTCGCCCCCCAGCCGCACGCCTTGCCAACCAAATATGACTTACTCGCTGAGGATGCGTATGAGTTTTGATTGGGTTGGGGGGGGGGGCACCAGAATGCACCAACATGTATGCATAAATTCTACAATAATTATCCTGATTCCTGACAGTCGCTTATAAAGCCAACTGTCACATGAAAATCTGTGAAATCCACGAATTCTAATTAGGTCTATTATTATTATTATTTATTAAGGCTATACAAATATCACCACAATGCTTCGCACTTATCGTATACCGTATACTAGTGCTTTGTGTTTTCATAAAGAGGTCGCTGTAGTAGACATATTGAACACGGCATAGTGACAACACACTGTAGTCTACTAACACGTATTTCCGTGCTGGTGACGAACCCACCTTCCCCCACCCTCATTAATAGGAAAAACATAGTGCCCTCACCTATCCAATATGCCCCTGAGTTTTTACGTTCACATCCTATAGAGCAGTGGTCAGCAAACTCATTGGTCAAAAGAGCCCAAATCAGCAGCAGGACCATTAAACAAATTTTGCGAGCCAAATTTATTTTGAAGAACCTGTCAAGGACCATGTTTTTCGGAGTAAAAACCGCTTTGTAGTTGACTGGCCGAGCCGCAGTCTGGACGAGCCGCGACTTGCCGACCACTGCTATGGTATAAGAGCCTAGTAACTACCACAAGCTGTACACACAAATG
>CAXITT010000159.1:1125526-1162779 GCA_964033795.1 Lymnaea stagnalis | reverse complement strand
TTTTTTTTTTTCCTCTATATTTTTCAAAGGTGAAGTCATCAAATGGAGGAGTGCTTTTTTCAGGCTTAGTTGCTCCATGTCTTCTCGGTCCCAGTATTGAAACTATGCATTTACAGTAGCTTGGTCCAACATATGGAATATTACTCTGATTGACCATTTGGAATTTATTGCTCAAGTAGCGTAATAGCCCCAACGTTCGGTCACACAAGTCGACACCTCCCATGTTGTGATTACATTGTTTTGTTAGACATGGACACTGTTCCTCTATTTAATTTTTGTCCTTTTTTGACCATAGTAAACACTGTTTAGTTGGAGCCATCGATTCTGCAATATTTGGCACCCTATTTGAAGTTGTCCAGTACATTTGTATTGAGGGATACATCAGGCAAGACATCTCATGGCTAATTCCAAGAAATTTTTTTATTTCTTCAGCTGTAACGGAACCAGTATGCAGATTGGTGAAAAGTCTGTGTCTGTGTAGAATTGTTCATCAAAACATTTATGGAAATAATCAAAAGGTTCAACTCTGCAAGATTTGTGATTGGGTTTTTTAATCAATTGTTTGTTGTTTTTCAAATAAATCAAATATCAAAATCAAATTTTTTAGTTTCAATGTTTTTTTAGCATTTTAGCATCACTAATAGCACAATAAAATAGGTGTCAAGTTGATTTCACTCTAACTTGCCTCTCGGGACTCAGGAGGTTAAAGTTTAGTAATTTTCTAAAATTAATCTTAATTCGTGAAATCATCATGCCAACAGATGCAGGCATCTTGCCAACAGATGCACACATCATACCAACAGATACACACATCATGCCAACAGATAAACACATCATGCCAACAGATACACACATCATGCCAACAGATACACACATCATGCCAACGGATACACACATCATACCAACAGATACAGACATCATGCCAACAGATACAGACATCATGCCAACAGATGCACACATCATGCCAACAGAAACACACATTATACCAACAGATACACGCATCATGCCAACAGAAAAACACGCCCAAAAGCTTTATATGGGCAAGGTCTAACACCAATATATATGGTTGCTTAGTACTGAAGTCTGCAAGTCTTATAACAAGGATTGACAAGGCTTGGATCGGAGCTCAGGTGAACATTTATGTCGCGCTTCAAGTTAGGGCAACAACAAAGGACATCTCTAAAGTTTTTTATTGTACTCTGTTACTTGTCTTACTTCCATTTGTCTTGTTCCCCGAAGAAGGCTCTAAGCTGAAACGTTCACATCTTATCGACCTGTCTTTTGATTCAAGCTTCAACATACCTTGTGTTCCTATTTCTTTTTAGTTAGACCCAGGCGGTCGTGCTCATGTCAAAGATGGGTGTGCTCGTGTCAAAGATGGGTGTGCTCATGTCAAAGATGGGTGTGCTCATGTCAAAGATGGGTGTGCTCGTTTTCCGCAATGGAGTTGGGGTAGTGTTTCAGGCATGAGTGGGGTGGGGGCACCTATTAGCACTAACATTAGGAATGTTAATGCCCAGGGCCAGCTTTGACTTCATTGTCACGGCCATACATAACCATACATTTGTTCTGGTAGTGGGGCCCCTTGAGAGGATGCTTATAGCCCCAGCTGAAATTCGTCCCTAGAATCTTTATAGTCCAACTACGTAAAACTCTTTTAATTACTCCTCCCCAAAATAAGAAAATAATTAATGGATCGTTTTTAAAATGGATAATTTACAAGAATAGACTTTTTCTAAAGTTAGTAAAAAAAAAAAAAAAAAAATTTTTATAGTCCAACTACGTAAAACTCTTTTAATTTCTCCTCCCCAAAATAAGAAAATAATTAATGGATCGTTTTTAAAATGGATAATTTACAAGAATAGACTTTTTCTAAAGTTAGTAAAAAAAAAAAAAAAAATCGATTTGATAGTCGAAAAACTTGTTGAAAGAAACTGGAGAAAAATGATCGTCCCCGGGCATTTTGAAAGCAAAACAAATTTTCCAAAGATTTTAATATTCACAAATCATATTGGCAGAATAATGCCCGTAGAAGTTTGAGGCCTGGAGGTGTGGCACCATGGGGAAGTGCCCATGCCTTAAGACGGCACTGCTTTCCTCCACTAATTTCACTACATCAAAAAAAAAAAAAACTTAAATTTTTAAAAATTCAAATCTGACAGAAGTAAAACTGGACGAGTGTTACTCCCCTTTAAGAAGTATCCAACTTGTGATTCGCATTTATAATATTAATTTTGTGAAGCATGATGCCTCTAAAAGAATGAGTCTCCTAGTGGCGTGACGTTCCCTAAAACTCAAAACGAGACGCTCTGGGCCAGTGCCCACTGCAGCTTTCAGTGTAATTGAGGAGAATATCTTGGCACATCTTACTATCAACAAGTTTAATTTAAGGATTATTCCTTGAAAGCTGTCATTGATTTATGGGTCACAATTTTAAATTTTCATTCATGCAGTTGCATTTTGTTTAATTTAATACAAGTTAAGAAGTCATTCTCTTTGATTTAATCATTGGGTTTTTTAATAAAGTACATTTTTAGTTAATAAATAAGTTATCATTGAATAATTGTAATTAGTTTCCACAGACGCTTCAGTGATAGTTCTGATACAAAATGTTCCGGTCCAATGTTCTGGTCCAACATATTCCGGTCCAATGTTCTGGTCCAATATTACATTTACAATATCAGTGTAATAAAATGTTTGTCTTTGAACTGTTCGGCCTGCCTCCTCCAGTCAACTATACCTGCATCTCCCCAGACCATTTTCCTGGTGACATGAGCTGTTTCCACATCATCATTGGGCGCCGTCTGGTTTGCACCTGCGTGTGGATGGCGAGAGTACATGATGCCTCCTCTGCGGGTGTGCCCATCACCAAACTCTCCCCCATTACTGCTGCTGTACATGTTAGTGCTACTACTAGGCAGATGATCGGGTTCTATCTTCTCGCCATCTTCCTGTGCATGTTCACCAGGGGAATCTTCAGTCGCATCAACGGTTCTCGCTCTACATTCTCTGCCCCAGTTATAAATGCCGGACAATGTGATAGGCTCATCCTCTGAATCTTCGTTTTCAAACTTTGGCCAGTCGGGGAAAAGTTCATACTTGGAGTTTGAGCTGTCGAAATGATTCTCCCAAACAGCCTGGCGTTTGTATCTGAACAGCTTCCTCCAGCTTGGCGCGGCATCCTCTTCACCCTTGTCGTCACTGTCTGTCATATTTTTGTACGGCTCGACCCAAACCGACGAAGCCGGGGGAGAGTCGCACCCCTTGCTCGATCTCGTGACGGGTGCACGCAGGATTCGCTCTATCTTACGCGTGACGTAATGATCCGTGCTGACATCACTGTGGTGCCGGTGCCTGTATCCGTATTCAGGGAGTCTCACAAACTGCCCAACCGTCAGGTCCTCGAGGATTGGCCTGCGGAGTGGAAACGTTGAGTACAGATTTTGTTCACGGTTGCGAGAACTCAGCCTCAGATCCCACAGTTTCAAGGGGAGGCTCCTGTTCTTAGACGCTCCGGTTAAAGCTAGGTTCAGATAACCCATGTCTTCGAGATGATTCCCAGCTGATGGGTTGAAATGATGTTTCCCTCTAGTGAACCCCCCATCACCTCTCATGCTGCTGTCCACACTTGATGTGTCACCGGTGTCCGACTCTAAATACGTCTCACCAAATCCATGCATGGGTTTATTCTTCAGATAAACCGTTTTTTCATTTTTTAACCGTCTCCAAGCAGCTGGCCAGTAATGTGATTTGTCAAATGGCCTTGGCTGATTATTGAACACCACAGGATATCCCGCTGTGGATTCATTACCATCCACATCTTGGCTCAGGAGTGATCCATTGTAAACATAACTTTCGGTATTGCTGTCACTTCCTGATCCGTGATAATTGACGCTGTCAATGTCGGAGATGTACAAGTCAGAAATGGAACTGGTTGTCATGGCAACATCTGACACAGAGGTTGCCTGAGGCCAGGAAGAGCTCTTGGGCAGGTCTTCCATTTGATCAAGTAGGTCATTTGGAACATCATATACGTGGTCCTCGAGCAGTGAAGATGTGTCCCCGAGGCTGGCGGCGTCTTTGTTCGAAGAGGCCACGTTGTTTGCCGTGTTGTTGTTGGCATCATTTTGAGGACTAGGGTCATCATCTGGGGGCAAAGGAGGAAGTTCAGAGTTCATGAGTCTTCTATGGCTTGCCTCGCCATAACGAACGTCCATGTCAGATGTGCTGAGATTAGCAATGTCTTCACGATGTCCGAAGCTGGGACTGAGATTAACATCAGCCTCCTCCTGACCATCCAGTGAGTACATTTTGTTGTTGACAATAGCTTCGGCCGACGGTAAGGCACCCGCGATTTCCCGGCGAGGCGTGTTCAGGTGTAGCGGGGTGGCTTCTGGGAAATCTGAGGACTCCCCTGGCTGGAAGTTTAGAAACATCATTTTGTACGTGCTCGATGTGTCAGGCAGGGTGATCTGACGCTGTCTTATGTGCTCCCAAGGGGCCAGTTTTTTACGTTGACGAAGTGAAGTAGCCAAGTCTTCCGTTTTTTTGCTATTCTTTTTAGCATTGGATTTAACCCCATGGCTCTTCCCTATACTGAGAACAGTCCTTCCTTGCTTTTCGTTGTAGTATGATCTTGGTTCCCACCCATCTCCCGATGTTTGTATCACATTATCTGGAGTTCTCATCAACCCAGTTTCGATGCCAGCTTTTCTTTTCATGAAGAAATTCGAGTTTGAAAAATCAGGGGCGGCGACTAAAGGCACGGGGACACAGCCCCTCTGCTGCGGAGCTGTTGGGTTGGTTGCTATGTTGTCGTGCTCATGGTTACAGCACGGTAGGCCGCAGGTGTGTCCAGGTGGGTTGTGGGCGAACTGCGGAGCTGGTGGAGGCGCCTCTTTCTTCTTCCACTGCCACCGCCATTTTATTTTTGCAGACTGAAAGTGGAGGATTAATGACAGATTATTTGGTGCAGGTATTTTTTTAAAAGTGTACTATTATTCTATTTTTAATCTTTCTTAGATTTTCATCTGAATGTTGAAACGAATTATTTTTAGTTTATTTCTTTACATGGAAAATTAAAATAGATTTTAGCTACAGAAATTGGGAGAAATAAAACTGAGAATTATATAGTTAGTGATATAATACTAAATGTGAAGGTATCCAGCTACCGTAAGTGGCATGAAATTATAAGCTTCTAAGGTTTAACTGTAGTTATATTCCTAGTAACACCTGGTAATATGGAAAAAAGTAGAGGCGGCTGCAACCCTGTTAGATAAAAATGGAAGTTGGAACCGAATGAAACAGTGTGGGAAAACCTGAACACAAAGAGAGCAACCAAATAACGAACTTATCCGTTCCATTTATTTCATTCTGTTTTTACTTTTTTTTTTCTTCACTATTGAAGTAGGCTTCTTGCCGACACGTTCTTTGTTTTGTTGGGTTTTTTTTTTAGGTTTTCCCATACTTTGTTTCCCTCATTACCAATTAACCTAACCTTGTGTTTCCTTCAGATGGAAAGTGGAAATATTTGACATGTCACTAACTCCTCATTGTGTCCAGAAATCCACTTTTAAGAACTCTCAAGTCAAATGTTTATTTAAAGATAAGGAAGCTACACATTTAATTAAAGATTTGGGTATACTGAACAAATACTTGAAGAAGATGACTTACAAACAAGACAGTAGCATAATCAGAAATACAGCAGTGAACACCTTGAGATGGAAAGACATTGAAGTGCAGTGTCAAAGCCAATGAGACATACACTCAGCTATCTGATACAACAACCATAGCATGGGCACACATATTTGATTCTGAAGTAAACATTGGATGGATACTCACAGGATGGATGGTGTTAACTACTCATGATGGAATGGATGGTACTCAATTACTCATGAGATGGATGGTGTTCAACTACCAGTACTCATGATGGAATGGATGGTACTCAATTAATCATGGGATGGATCATGTTCGACTACCTGTACTCATGATGGGATGGATAGTATTCCACTACTCATGGGATGGATGGTATTCAACTACTCATGAGAAGGATGGATGTTATTTAACTTCTCATGGAATGGATGGTATTCAACTAATCATAGAAAGGATGGCATTCATCTACTTGGGGATAGATGTTATTCAACGAATCATGGAATAGATGAGCCCTCATCATTTTAAAAGCAATACAAACATTAATATAATGTGAAACAAATAAAATGAGTCTTACAAATTTTAGAAGACAGGTTATAATGAAAAATATTTTGATTTTATTGATATCAGTGTTTTGCATACTTCAAAAAATAAATCCATGAAATTGAGTTGATACATGAGTGATGCCATTCACACATCAGCACATTCACATGTATGTTCCATTCATGAATTGATCAAGTACTACCAATCAATACATGTTTTGTCTAAAGTATGTTTTAATAATTTGCAATCTTAAATTTCTAAGGACTTTAGCAAACAGTTTTGTTTTTTCCTACATGGCTGTCATTTGCATGAATCAGAGAAATCAATTTCTCCCTTTTAATAATGAGCTGTGATAATATTCTTTTTACACCAATAAAGCAAAGTGCAAGCCATCCAGCTAACATGTTAGAATATCAACCAGTAGGGGAAGACTAAATTGGTGTACATGTTCATTCAATGTCAACAAATCCTGACTGGGAATGACGAGCAACTGGCCAAAGCTTTTTAATGTAAATACAAAATAATGAAGTTTTGATCAAATCTTCAATGTTGGGATCACTTAGATAATAAACTGATAGAAACTGGGACTGATAGAGAATTGTCCCTAACTCATTGCACTGCTCTTAAGTTACATCAACCAGACATCCAATGTGTTTCCATTAAGTACAGTCATCCCTGCCTCCTGCCTGTCATTCCATGTCTTCCCCTCACGCCTCACACACAACCCAATCGCCCATACACACACAGTTACACACACAGACACGCAGGGTCACTCTCAGCGATACAAACACACACACATGAAAATGATAATATCTACAGATGCAATATGACAATGGTAATGCAGTGATCATGCAAGTCATCAATAAAATAAAGTTGTTTTGAAATCTGTGACAACTGTTTTTCTCTGATACACTAACAAATCTGAACATTTCATGAACAAATCTGAACATTTCACTAACAAATCTGAACATTTCGCTGTGTGACCACAAGGTCACTGGCCTGGGAACACTAACCAATTTATATAGACAAGTTATTGCCATCTTTATTTAATAAAAAAATATGCAGGGTTAAAAGTTAAAACCAGTTCATTCCACCCAGGAATATGTCATGTCATACTGTCCTGTCATACCCACCTAGAATATGTCATGTCACACAATCCTGGAATATGTCATGTCATACCATCCTGGAATATATAATGTCATAATGTCATGTTCCCTCCTATTTTAAAAAAAAAGGCAAATTTGCTTTTCTTCATCATCAACTTAAAATAGTGATGTCATCACAACAGTCAAGTATTATAGGACAGACAAAATTAATGACAAAAAAAAGGTGATGTCCAATTGGTTAAAGAAACTCGAGAGCTACTAGTTGATGGGTAGCTAGCATCTAGAACACAACAAAAGTAGCACAACCAAATACAACTGCACAGACCTAAAAACAATGCGATCCTTTAACTAAATGAAGCTTTCATGGGTCACGCAGTTGCACAAGACACATCTGCTAAAACTTGTCAAGAACACATTGACACTGACACTCTCATTATGAATGTAATCAAAATAGAAAAAATTAGTTTACAAACATTAAATCAAATTCTTTTTTCTTTTTACATTAAATTTAAAATCAACTTGAAAACTGTATGTTCCTTTCTTCCTTTCTTAACGTTGCACATTTTTCTTAAGTTCAAGATGTCTCAAGATTGATGAAATAGAAGCATGTGAAATATTTTAATGCTATCATTCTAGGAACATTTGGAGGGATGTAGAAATAGTCATGTGACAACTGTGACCAGCATCATAGGTAAAATAGTTGAAGTATAAATACAGGTAAACATTGCAAAGTTAACTGTCCACATTATGTACACAAGAGGCAAGATGGCCAGACACCAGTGTTTTGTGGGCTGCCTTCAATTTCAATAAAACATACATTTTAAATTCCAGACCCTTTTACTTCAAAATGCTTTTGAATTAAGGCTGAAACTTGGACATCTTTCCAACATTATATGTCACACGTAAACGTCCACAGTTTGGAGATCGTTATGTCAGTCTATTGACAAACAACAAGACAACCTCAGAATAATGCATTGAATTATCTCTATGGTCAAAGAACCCCTTGCCGGCGATAAATAGTCATAAAATATTCTCTAGCAGTAGGGGATATGAGGTCACCCTGGGTCACCGTTTGATGCTCACAGGGGATACGGGACACCCTGGGTCACCATATGATCCTCACAAAATCTTTGCACACAACCGTTTGAATCCCAACCTTGTAGATGTCTGGGATGAAGCTCATCATCAAACGTATTAGACATACATGGACACAAACTGACATGTCATGATAGATCAAACTAGAGTTACACAGTCTACATACACAAGAGGAATATCAGGCTAGGTATTCAATGGACATACTCGGCAATATCTAAGATACATACAAACTAAAGGAATAGCTTCCATAATTCAACAAGATCTATTCTGAGCATGATACACGTGAAGACGTAGACGTGGTCTAACCAAATCTTCACGCCAGCATTTCTAGTCATTAGCAAATATAAAGTACTCGGTACATTGAAATTTCTCAACTTAAATAATTATTTATAGAAATAACTATCTTGGATTGTACTTGGATTAGTGTGCTGTGACTAAAGAAATTCAATGTGAAAAGATGGCATAGAGGCTGTAATAATACTGAGAAGATCATGTTACAACCGACTACTAGATTTAGCTAGTGCCATGTAAGGCAGAGACAGGTAATAAGGGATTCATTGCAACAGCTGCATAGACAAGACGGTACACAGTTAATACCAGCTGCACAGTTAGTGCTGAGTGATAAGGCCTGTCAATGTGTGGATGTTTGGTGACTCACTGTGTGGTCATCTGTCAAGGGTGGTCACCTGTCAATGTGGTTGCCTGTCAATATGTGGTCATCCATCAATGTGGTTAACTGTCACTGTGCGAGGGCCTGTCAATGTGAGGTCACTTATCAATGTGTGGTCACCTGTCAATATGTGGTCACCTGTCAATATGTGGTCTACCATCAAAGTGGTTGCCTGTCAATGTGCGGTGGCCTGTCCATGTGATGTCACCTGTCAATAGGGGGTCACCTATCAATGTGTGGTCGCCTGTCAATAGGGGGTCACCTATCAATGTGTGGTCGCCTGTCAATAGGGGGTCACCTATCAATGTGTGGTCGCCTGTCAATAGGGGGTCACCTATCAATGTGTGGTCGTCTCACTTATCTATCCATCTCATCCATAGTCAAACGGTTAACGATTCAAAAAGCAAAGTTCATAAAATTGTTGGCATGCATAGATAGACCTGCATGGCATAGGTAGATGTACATGGCATAGATAGACCTGCATGGCATAGGTAGATGTACATGGCATTGGATCAAAATGAACATTTCAATCCTATATCTGACCAATGACCCAATCAGACACCTGGGTTGTTGATCAAAAAGAAAACAAAAAGTCAGATCTTCCTAGGGTACATGATGATAGAGCCCTCTGTAACAGCAGTTCTCAACCTTTTCAACCACAAGACCCTAAACTCAATTCTTGTCAATAACCTCACAATGCTACACTATTTGTGAATAACCTCACAATGCTACACTATTTGTGAATAACCTCACAATGCTACACTATTTGTGAATAACCTCACAATGCTACACTATTTGTGAATAACCTCACAATGCTACACTATTTGTGAATAACCTCACAATGCTACACTATTTGTGAATAACCTCACAATGCTACACTATTTGTGAATAACCTCACAATGCTACACTATTTGTGAATAACCTCACAATGCTACACTATTTGTGAATAACCTCACAATGCTACACTAAATACAATAGTGGTGATGAGCAGCATACATGGACACTTCAATTTTTGTTTTTCTATTCTAAGTTTATATGGTTTAAATTCCAGAAGACATTTGACGTTGTACATAAACTAACAATAATTAAACCAACTTTTTATGACTGATGATTGTCATTTCTATTAAAATCTTGTGACAGATCTGTCAAACTTTTGACAGCTCCTGGTTGAACACCCCAGCAATGAATAGACAAAACTTCATCTAAGTAAATATGATATGATGGCTCCTGGCAGTTGTCAGTCAGAGCGATAATCAGAGACATTAGCAGTGGAGAGATATTGGATGAATCGGGTCAAGTCAACTAGCTCCAGATGACAACTGCAAAGATGGCCATGTACTAACACTAAAAAAATCAACATCTTCATCAAATGGATTGTCTTTGCAATTTATAGTGTTTGGAGATTTTATTTTTCATGTTGAATATAAAATAAATTCTAGAATGTTTTACAATACAGACATCATGGAAAAAAATGTCATTGAGATTTGACAACTGGTATAAAACATGAACATTTTAAGCCATGAGAAACATGAGAAGGTCTGTGTGTTGGACGGCTAGGCTAATGTTGACAACTGAATGTTACACAAGGTATAAGGCATGCCAGTCAACATGGATCAGGACATTTAATAGAAAAATACATCATTTCAAACTAACATCAAGTTGTAGAATGCATCTGACCAATGCAGGAGCAAAAAAATTAGTTTGATAAGATCTTAAACATGTGTACAATGCCAAGGCCATGGCACAGCCATTCAATCACAATACCAAGGCCATGGCACAGTCATTCAATCACAATAACAAGGCCATGGCACAGCCATTCAATCACAATACCGAGGCCATGGCACAGCCATTCAATCACAATACCAAGGCCATGGCACAGCCATTCAATCACAATACCAAGGCCATGGCACAGTCATTTAATCACAATACCAAGGCCACGGCACAGTCATTCAATCACAATACCAAGGCCATGGCACAGTCATTCAATCAATCACTTTTGTCAGTTTACTAAGAGCAGCAGTAGCAGGCGGGCTAAATGGTGTGAGCAGTGTGGGTGAATGTGTAAATATGTGTGGGTAGAGGTGCGTGTACCATCATAACAGCAGATCATAAAAAATACCCCATCTAACGTAGGCACAATGATATGGTGGTATCATATACAAGCTGAATGGCTGCTTTAAGTCAACATGAATTCAAAGGATGCACAAACACCCACATTTGAAAAGAATGAAATATAGCACAACGTTAAAGGCTTTATTGGATGGAATGATGGAACAAACATTCTATCTACCCTATGATTCCCTTCATTAAATCCCTTACCAAACCATTCCCTTCATTATATCTACCAAACCATTCCCATCATTATATCTACCAAACCATTCACTTCATTATATCCCTTACCAAACCATTCCCTTCATTATATCTACCAAACCATTCCCTTCTTTATATCCCTTGCCAAACCATTCCCTTCATTATATCTACCAAACCATTCCCTTTATTATATCTACCAAACCATTCCCTTTATTATATCCCTTACCAAAACATCCCCTTCATTATATCTACCAAACCATTCCCTTCACTTGATTTGCTAAAACTAGAGAAGCCTGTTTTAAATGAAACCATTCAGCCTGTATTTGAAGTACTGGGAACAAAACATCGTCGTTGCCATGGAAACAAAAACTGAACTACCACAGCAGCCATCCCTTCTAATGCTGTTACTAACACCAGTCTTGCCAGCTATCAAAAACATTGAACTTAACATATACATACATCATATACTTACAGTCATTAATATATATCTCTATATGTATAGGATCCTTTGACAGCCCTTGTGGGTTAAAGTCATGTATCATTTCCATGGTCAGGAAATAATGGAGAGGACTTACTGGCCATTGATTTCAACTACACTACTTGGTTCAAACTCATAGTGCTTCACAAATCTTAAATGTACATTGTCAAAGGGATCTCCAGTACATGTTGTCAAAAGGGTTCAATTGTTGATACAAATGTTAACAATTTAGACTTGAGATTGTACTAGTTTCAATAAATATAAATATTTTTACAATGTAAAATTTAAAAACAAAATGAAAATTCTCAAGATCTGAAAAGTGCTTTAAAAAAACCAACAAAAAAAACCCACCTCTGGTGACCTGCTTGTTCCCATGTGCAATGTCATCAGCTGTACAACCAAAGAACTAGTGTACTCACGCTTGATATTCTAAGACTATAGCACACTTGTAGAGTGGAGAGACTTCCTAACTGATCCGTAAGCACAGCTGAAAGTTTGGTTATTTGTCCAGCCGTCTGAATCTATTCCAATGTTCAGGCATTTTGGTGATTGAATCTATTTCGGTGATTGAATCTATTTCGGTGATTGAATCTATTTCGGTGATTGAATCTATTTCGGTGATTGAATCTATTTGGGTGATTTAATCTATTTCGGTGATTGAATCTATTTCGGTGATTGAATCTATTTTAACAGTATTTACTGGGATATAAATGGTTGAGCTCACCTAAAAGAACTGACTAACAGTTTTTCCATACACAGTATTTGACGTTTTAATATCTGTCAAATGTCGGAAGTTAAACTCTACCTGCCTGAAGCATTGCACCATGGGTAACAGCAGATTAAGTACAAATTGATACACAAAGGGCATAAGTGATCCATCTAATCAAGAGATGACGTGCCAGTGAGTTCACAAGAAATCAAAACGGCCATCAGGGGGAGACCACCTGCACATCCAAGAGATAAAAACATGTCTTCAAAAGTGTGTAGACGGGAGTTGACAACAGCCACACGACACTACGGTGAGGTCAGACAACCACTTCGTATATAACCTTTTTCTGCTTGCCGCCCGCCCCCACACCAGGCGATGGTTCGTTGTAGCCTTCAATGCCCATCATGGGGTCACCACCGCCACCTCTGTCGTGAAGGTCTATGTATTTGTCTTTTGTGGGTATGCTGGTAGGACTGTCTTTGTGAGCTGCGCAGAAAAATAAAAATAAACTGTTCAAGGTATTACAGAATTCAAAGCCTTCTTTAAACTCTCTGCAAGGGCTTGGAATTATAATCATTAAATGGACTACTTCAACTTATAACTTTAAAAAAATGAACTATCTTCAAATACAAATAATCCCATTTATCAGAATTGTGGTGATAGGTTGCTAATCCACTGTTATGTAAGCTGTTTGGGCTACAACTAACAGGTAGTGGGGGAAGACAGGGAGTAGGGTTGAGCTGACAGGGAGCAGGGTTGAGATGACAGTGAGTAGGATTGAGCTGACAGGGAGTAGTGTTGAGATGACAGTGAGTAGGATTGAGCTGACAGGGAGTAGTGTTGAGCTGACAGAGAGTAGGGTTGAGCTGACAGGGAGTAGGGTTGAGCTGACAGGGAGCAGGGTTGAGCTGACAGGGAGTAGGGTTGAGCTGACAGAGAGTAGGTCTTGAAACAGTTTTGGTAGCCCTTCTAAATGAATATTTTCCCCAAATTTGATTGACTGACCTGTGATGGGGTAGCCATCCATTCTGTTATCTGTGGACAAAAAAGATGCCTTTTAATAGACATGTCAATAGAAAGTGATTAGCCTGTCAATATATTGACCACTGTCTCCAAGTTAAACTAGCTTCATTATCATTCATTATGTATATGTATCTAACACGACACGTGTACCACAAAGCTAGACAGATGACACACAAACCATTTAGTGCAACACCTCATCCTCAAATGTACATGCTAACTGGATGTGCACCATTGTTAATGTTAACTGAATGTGCACCATTGTTAATGCTAACTGGATGTGCACCATTGTTAATGCTCACTGGATGTGTACAATAGCTGATGCCAAATTGATGTGTACAGTAGTTGATGCTAACTTGATGTGTACGATTGTTGATGCTAACTTGATGTATACAATTTTTAATACTAACATGATGTGTACAATAGTTGATGCTAACTTGATGTGTACAGTTGTTGATGCTAACTTGATGTGTACAGTTGTTGATGCTAACTTGATGTGTACAGTTGTTGATGCTAACTTGATGTGTAAAATTTTTAATACTAACATGATGTGTACAATAGTTAATACTAACTTGATGTGTACAATAGTTGATGCTAACTTGATGTGTACAATTTTTAATACTAACTTGATGTGTACAATAGTTGATGCTAACTTGAAGTGTACCATTGTTGATGCAATAGTTGATGTTAATTTTATATGTAAAATAGTTGATGCTAACTTGATGTGTACAATAGTTGATATTTTTGGATGTTTAAACATTTATAAAATAATATTTAACCCTGTGCCATGAAATTAAGTGAAATTCAGTTTTGCAACAGTACTTTGTTAAATTTGTTTATATATAAATTTATGCTTATTTTATGGAAAGTTATAAATCATAGCTTCATATTACTTATTCTATTTAACTAATAGTTTGACATTTGTAGCTATATAAATGAAGGTAGCACGTGATTTCAGCCCACCCAACAGAGGGGCCAAAATGTTCACACATTGAAATATGTTTCCTTATTAAACTTGACATGTTACATTGGCAACACTACTCTAATGCTAGTGGATATTGTCAAGGTCTAAACTAAAGAGTTGAAAAGAAAACTATAAGACATGAGAGAGAATGATTTTTGAAAGTAAACATGGCTCGTCCAGACCTAAGAAAACAATTACAAATATTAAATAGCTATGTGTTATCTTTGAAATCTCAGTAAAACTCTGAGCACTTCATTTAATGTTCATTGTGGAAGAGATTTTTTGGAAAAACACGTCCACTGATCAAATCATTACCAAATGAAATATTCATGTCTTCCACTAAATGAATCATTAACAAATGAAATTTCTTTGTCTTCAATTGTTAGACTTTCAAAGGATGTCATGAATTTATTATTTTAAAGCATTGATCAGAATGTTTAACAAAAGCAGACATTACAGGGGACAAAACATTAAAACACACATTACATGGGACAAGCTAATCACTAAAACAGACATTACAATGGACAAGCTATCATTAAAACAAACATTCATTTGGGACACGCTATCACTAAAACAGACATTACATGGAGACATATAAAGCCATCACTCAAACTATAATAAAGGAAAATTCCTACTGACACACGACACATCTATTTCTTATCTAGATTTAATTAAGCTTCAAATTAAATCAAATAAATAAGTGCACACTAAACAGATAAAATAGTGTTGAAAGAAGGTAACATCATGAGTACAACAAGTGCAAGAGTTGATTAGTCATGCAATCCGTAGGTAAGAGGCAGCGTGCCACTACTAGTTGAGTCATTCTGTGTAACGCAACCATCTATCTCAAGTTATCATGGACCTTAAGTTGATTTTTCAATTGTTATTCTTTATATACTACTTGATTACTTGCTTTTTGTTTTGTTTTGGTTACACAATATTTCAAGAGGAAAATAATGATTGTAACATGTAACTTGACATGGGGGTTTTGGGGGGGGGGGGGGGGGGAAATGAGGAAGATTTGAATCACACAATTGTTTCTAATTGAAGTGTTTAAAACTTTTGGTCAACATTTTAGATAGATTAGTACCCCGTTATAAACATCTGAACTTAATGACTAGTAACCTGTTATAAACATGGTATAATGAAGCAACTATAATTAAAACTCGTGAGATCAATCATGAAAGAAAACCAAGGAAAGAAATTTTTAAAAATGTGCTATTGTATTATTTGTTGGCTGTTTCTGATAAAGCAAGTGAAGCTGTGAAGATGGCTATTGAAGCGTGAGTGAAACCCTGGATAAAAGTGCTAACGCAATAGGTTAAAATGGCAGACGTGAGGGTTGGGTCAAACTTGGGAACTACTACATACTGTCTCTCCGATGATTTATTTCATTTTCAAAGAGTTTTTTCTCAATGGGTGGACCGTTGATTGGTCTACGCTCTATATTGACCTCCTTGGGCCTACGACTTCGGCTGTGCGGGGAGCCAGGTTGGCTGTTGTGATAGCTGCTGCCGGGGGTGAAGTTTAGATCCAATGGCCCGTCTGTGTGTGGAGATGGCAATTAGATGTGTGTTTGACATGCAACAGATGCAGGGATTTAATGGCTTCAAGACACACAAAAAATCATTAAATAATGGAGATGATCAAAAGATGCATGAAAATCACCAAGTTACATTTAAGTCAATGGCTGTTCATCTTCTCTATTATCTTCCCATTGCAATGAGGAAGACAAAATATTTAATTAAAGACTATTATACCTTGCCTTAGAACAGTAGTAGGCTGGCTACCTGCAAGTAGTAGGCTGGCTACCTGCAAGTTGTAGGCTGGCTACCTGCAGCTTTTTTAATGAATAAATGGGGCTTATACTATTCTTACACCTACCAATGTCTGTTCTGGCTATAAAAGGTTGCAGACCACTGTGTTAACTGAACTGAACTGGCTTAGGGTCTCTTTTTGTGCTTGATAAGGTCAACACTAGACACTAACAATACTCTGGTTGCATAACAAAGTTTAGATACTAAAGGACAACATCATGTTTCCATTGATGGCAGACACAAATCAACCTATGGTGAAGACAGAGACATCTGTCAAATTACAACGACTACATCAACAGACATCTGCTAAAGTACACAATCTAGACATCAACCTATGGTGAAGACAGAGATATCTGTCAAAGTACACAAAACTGACTACATCAACCTATGGTGAAGAGACAGACATCTGTCAAAGTGCACAACCTTGACTACACTAACAAAGAGTCTCATAGTTTGGCACTTGCACCATACAATAGTATTTCACATTGACAGCAGCCAATCTAAAGTCCACACATCAATTCATAACTATTCACTACCATGACGAATCTTTGGCTCATAACTATTCACTTCCCTGACAAATCTTTGGCTCATAACTATTCACCTCCCAGACAAATCTTTGGCTCATAACTATTCACTACTCTGACAAATCTTTGGCCCATTACTATTCACTACCCTGACAAATCTTTGGCTCATAACTATTCACTTCCCTGACATATCTTTGGCTCATAACTATTCACTACCCTGACGAATCTTTGGCTCATAACTATTCACCAGACCTGTTTACCCCCAAAATCTTAAAATTGTACAATATCATCACAAAATCGTTCAATACATTATCTTAATAGTAAAAAAACACATAGTGTATATAATGTATACACCTCAAAATCGTACATTGTACGCCAAAATCGTAAGAGTAAACAGGTCTGTATTCACTACTCTGACAAATCTTTGGCTCATAACTATTCACCACCCTGACAAATCTTTGGCTCATAACTATTCACTTCCCTGACAAATCTTTGACTCATAACTATTCACTTCCCAGACAAATCTTTGGCTCATAACTATTCACTTCCCAGACAAATCTTTGGCTCATAACTATTCAATACCCTGACAAATCTTTGGCTCATAACTATTCACTACCCTGACAAATCTTTGGCTCATTACTATTCACTTCCCTGACAAATCTTTGGCTCATAACTATTCACTACCCTGACAAATCTTTGGCTCATAACTATTCACTACCCTGACAAATCTTTGACTCATAACTATTCACTACCCTGACAAATCTTTGGCTCATTACTATTCACTACCCTAAAAAATCTTTGGCTCATTACTATTCACCACCCAGAAAAATCTTTGGTGTTTAAGCTACAGTCTATAACAACCTCCACATGTAATTTTAGTAAAAATGTTTTAAAAAATATGAATGATTTAATAAATTACAACATCCAGTAGACAAAATTTATTCATGCATATAAATGTTTTGAAAAATTAGTAATGATCAGTTGGGAAGAGAGAATAAATTATATCAATGAAATGATGATTAGATGAGAACACCTCATACTGACAGAGAGCCCCACCCCCCTTTAAAAAAATTGCTTATATATACCTCATACTGACAGAGAGCCCCACCCCCCTTTAAAAAATTGCTTATATATACCTCATACTGACAGAGAGCCCCACCCCCCTTTAAAAAATTGCTTATATATACCTCATACTGACAGAGAGCCCCACCCCCTTAAACTAATTGCTTATATATACCTCATACTGACAGAGAGCCCCACCCCCCTTTAAAAAATTGCTTATATATACCTCATACTGACAGAGAGCCCCACCCCCTTTAAAAAATTGCTTATATATACCTCATACTGACAGAGAGCCCCACCCCCTTTAAAAAATTGCTTATATATACCTCATACTGACAGAGAGCCCCACCCCCTTTAAAAAATTGCTTATATATACCTCATACTGACAGAGAGCCCCACCCCCTTTAAAAAATTGCTTATATATACCTCATACTGACAGAGAGCCCCACCCCCTTTAAAAAATTGCTTATATATACCTCATACTGACAGAGAGCCCCACCCCCTTTAAAAAATTGCTTATATATACCTCATACTGACAGAGAGCCCCACCCCCTTTAAAAAATTGCTTATATATACCTCATACTGACAGAGAGCCCCACCCCCTTTAAAAAATTGCTTATATATACCTCATACTGACAGAGAGCCCCACCCCCTTTAAAAAATTGCTTATATATACCTCATACTGACAGAGAGCCCCACCCCCTTTAAAAAATTGCTTATATATACCTCATACTGACAGGGAACCCCCCACCCCCAAACTAAATGCTTACATTTATATACACATGTACATCAAACTGACAGATAGCACCCCCCAATCTAATTGTTTATATTTAGATATACCTCATAAAGACAGTGAGGTCCCCCCCCCCGCAAACTTATAACCTACATAGACATCATACTGACAGGGACGATTGCTACATAGTTTATAGATTTTTTGATTTACAAATTTAAATTAAATAAACTTATAATTTACAAACTTCTCCAATAATTGTTCATGCCCATGTATAATTAATTCAGACAACTCTAGCCTTGGGTGAGGTTGTCCCCCTTTGACTAGTTAGTAACATGCTACTGTAAAACCACTTCCTTGTTCTTCTCCAACTCAAAAGAAACAACCTTCATTGGATTGACTCAGTGGGCCGCCCCTCCTAACCTGGTTACATCAATTATGATCAATACACATTTTAGATACTGTTTTAAACAGGGCCACTAAATACTCTTTACATCCAGTCTAAAAATAAACTGATCCTCAAGACTTATATTTTCTAGATTTATATTAACCTGAACCCTGGGAATTTAACCCGGCCACCATCTCCTATAACAATTAAATAAAATGAGAACCGATAATGATTTTAAAAAATTAAATAATATCTTCTTTTGCCGGCTTGCTCATTGACATTTCGCTGCAATATAATAATGTTACTGTGAGACGGAAGTCGGAATCATCTGAGAGACAAAAAGACAGCCCTTTCTGGTTTAACCCTAAGCTTACACACACGTTTCAGATTTCCCATGTTTATTTTTATGTGAAAATATCTACCCACCATTTTCCCCAGTGATTCCAGATGTTTTCATGGCCCCTGCCCTCTGAAGAGCATGAGAGCAAGTGAATGAAAGTGGTCTGACAGTGACTAACTACTCACAACTATTGTTAGTAAAACTGTTTGAGATTGCATGCACTGGTGGTGGAGAGGGTGGCGGTGTCGTGGGGCGGTGCTGGACCGGAGTCAGTTGGAGGTCAGAGGTGTCCATACCTTGGTTATCATAGACTTGGGGTTTCTTGTTGGGGGGCACAGCATTATAGGGTGGGGGATCCCTGGAGAGTTCAAAACAGACATTATATTATTGATTGAATAAAACTAAAATTCATTACTATAACTTAATCACCATAAAAAGAGTATTGATCAACAAAAGCAGTGAGGCAGCCCATCGCAAATAATGTAATGGGCCCCTTTATACATGGGCTACATTACAACTTTATAAGGAAATACTAAAAAAACCAATCATAGAATTTTCTAGGTTAACAATCTTATACTACCTATCTGTCTCACGTATCTCAATCTCACCTATTCAAGTCTCATCTATCTGAGTCTCACCTACCCAAGTCACACTTATCCCAGTCTGACCTATCTTTGTCTCACCCATCTCAGTCTCACCTTTCTCAGTCACACATATATATGTCTTACAAGAAATTTAACAGCGGTAATAAGTTTACCTTAACTTTTTACAATAAGAAGAAAATTAGCATCCACTATATATACTGTGAGTGCAAAATGAACATTTGAATACTCACCCTTGATTTCCACCTTGGTAAGTTTTGGCTGTGAACAAAGATAGAAAGAAAGTATACATTAAAATGTGCCTTTTGCACACACTTCTAAATAAATTCGTATACTTTTATATTTTGAATTATACACTTTTTTTTAGCTGTGACCTACTGGCTGTCGAAACTTACACAAACATTATAAGGCAGCAGTTTTAATGGGGGGAAAAAACACAAAAGAAATGGAATTCAGTTGTAAATCATTCTCCTGATACTTCTTAATGGGTTTATGAACACATTGTATGTTGTAATGCTTTTTACATCAACCCCCCCCCCCCCCCCCNCTTGACCCCACTACCAGTATTGATCCCACTCCCCATTCTTGACCCCACTCTCAGTCTTGACCCCACTACCAGTATTGATCCCACTCCCCATTCTTGACCCCACTCACAGTCTTGACCCCACTCACAGTCTTGACCCCCCCCCAAACCTCTCCTGCTTAAACTGTTCATTCTCCTGATACATCTTAATGGGTTTATCAACATGTTTTCTGTTGTAATAGACATAAACACATGACCCACTTTACCCCTAACCTTTTCTCTACACATCATTGTATTTGTTCTTACTCTAAAATTAAAGACTCCAGCTATGTGTCATAGATTCAACTCCATCTCATAAACAGGTTTAACATATACACGTTTCAACCCATCAATTTGCCAAACTCTATTATTTCTTTTTTTCCCCAAGCTTGTTTGCCTTCCATTCACCTCTCTAGAAAGTTTACAATGCAATGTCTCCTAGTGGTAAACCAATGCATCCTGGGAAACCATGTGAAAACACAACTGTGTATGTTATAGAGGGGAGAAGGCATGTCCTGGGAATAATAGGGTAGACACTTGATTCTGTTCCCAGAGCCCTTGAATAACTCCAGCAGATTACCCCCAGGGGGTTGGTGCCTAGTCCACAAGTAGTGGTGTTGCATAGGATGTTACCCCCAGGGGGTCGGTGCCTAGTCCACAAGTAGTGGTGTGCATAGGATACCCCCCCCCCCCGGGGTCGGTGCCTGGTCTACAAGTAGTGGTGTGCATAGGATGATACCCCCAGGGGGTTCTCCAGCAGATTGCCCCCAGGGGGTTGGTGCCTAGTCCACAAGTAGTGGTGTTGCAAAGGATGTTACCCCCAGGGGGTCGGTGCCGAGTCCACAAGGGGTGGTGTGCCTAGGATACCCCCCCCCCCCGGGGTCG
This sequence comes from Lymnaea stagnalis, assembly GCA_964033795.1. Classification (NCBI taxonomy): domain Eukaryota; kingdom Metazoa; phylum Mollusca; class Gastropoda; family Lymnaeidae; genus Lymnaea; species Lymnaea stagnalis. The sequence continues at coordinate 1,141,325 of CAXITT010000159.1, read as the reverse complement.
GTGCCTGGTCTACAAGTAGTGGTGTGCATAGGATGATACCCCCAGGGGGTCGGTGCCTAGTCTACAAGTAGTGGTGTTGCATAGGATGATAATCACTTTCCCACCCACCTGTCTCTAAGGCACCACCTCCTACCAAGAATTATATTTAGATTGACTAATAAGACTCAAACATTGCCACATTAAACATATATTCAATAATACAATAGTATGTATAACAAAGATTTCAGATAAATACTAGAAAAGATCAGTCAAGAACTACAGACACAGAATTTTTGCATTGAATTTCAATTTTTCTACAATTTCATTTAAGTTTAAGTGTACAGAACTTTGACATGATCAATTTAAGAATGAAATTCCACAGAGATTCAAAATCTATGGTCTGAAACTTGCAAGGAAACAGACAATGGCAATTTAGAGGTGCGATACTTCTCTAATTTGGAATCAACCTCTGTAAAGTGCAATCATATACAAGTATGTTACAATCAATTTCTCTATTATTTCTAGTGAGAATACATTTGAGTAATGTCAACAGTTCTGTCAAGAGGAAGCAGTACACACATTAGCCAGGTCAACTTGTTTTAAATGAGACAAATCCAGACTTCTAGCACTGCTCTAGTTTCAGTTTGTTTCTCTCATAGTCTGGCAGACAACAGTGGCTGTATGCTCTAGATTCTCTGTATGCTCTAGATTCTAAGTGTCTGTATGCAGGTGTTGAGGTTTATCACCCACCCTGTTATCTACTTGTCTTATCTACAAAAGTTTTGGCACTGATCCCTTAAGGTTACTGGGTATGAAGCATGCATTACACTGATACAGTGATATAACCATTTTGTTCGGGATTATATTGGATGATAGTCTAACCATTTTTTTTGGAGGATAGTCCAGATTTGTATCCTCCATCATTGTCAAATTTAGAATCAATAACTTTTCTTAAGTCATTCAATAAAAATATCAATAAGACAAAAATTTGGATATGATTTTAAAAATAATAAATTTTGTTGTTTATAAAGCCCATGTTAGACAGACAGGTAAAATGTTCCAAACAGTACATTGGTATCGTCTCTTCTTCTTACGCATTTTTAACCCATTTGGGGCATAGGCCATCACAAGAATTTTCCCCTTATCACAGTCCTGTGCTTTCCTTTCAGGAGTATCCCATATTTTTCATGTCTGCCTCTAGCTCGTGTCTCCATGTATTCTTTGGCATTCCTCTCTTTCTTTTTCCTTGTGGATTCCATGTTAGGGATTGTCTGGTGATGCTATCTGGTTTTTTTGTGTGGAGAGTATGCCATATCCACGTCCATCTTTTCTTTATGATGTCTTCATCAATAGGCACCTGGTAAATCCTTTCTAGTAGATCTTTGTTGGTGATGGTATTTGGCCATTTGATGTTCAGGATCTTTCTAAGGCATGTGTTTATGAAGGTCTGTACTTTCTGCGTAATGCTCGCCGTTGTTTTCCAAGTTTCTGCTCCATATAGTAGGACTGTTTTAACATTTGTGTTAGACATTCTGACTTTGGTTTGCAGCTTCAGCTCCTTCGACTCCTATATATTCTTTAATGGCACAAATGCTGATCTAGCTTTACCAATTGTAGCCCTTACATCCGTGTCTGATCCGCCATTTATGTCGATGTTGTTGCCTAAGTATGTGAAGGACTCCACTTCTTCCAGTGCCTTTCCTGCCAGAGAAATATGCTCTTGGTTGGCTGAATTCACCTTCATGATCTTTGTCTTGCTTTTATTTAAGAGCTGTGCTGAAATGGTGGCTACATCTTTTGTCTTTTCCTGCATTTTTTGCTGGTTCTGGGACAGAAGTGCAAAGTCGTCTACAAATTCTAGGTCATTCAGTTGTTCCCAGAGTTTCCACTGTGTTCTTCTTTTTGTCCCTGGATGTTTTCATTATCCACCCAATGAAGAGGGTGAACAAGACGGGGGGGACAAGAAGGGGGGACAAGAAGGGGGGACAAGACGGGGGAACAAGAAGGGGGGACAAGAAGGTGGGACAAGAAGGGGGGACAAGAGACATCTTTATCTGACTCCAATTTCCAAAGTCACCCGTGAGTCTACCTTCGTGTACCACCCTGCATGTCATTTCTTCATAAGAACTCTGAATGATCCTGACTAGTTTTCCTGAAACTTCATAGTGCCGAAGAAGTTTCCACAAGGTTTGTCAGTCCAGGCTATCAAAGGTCTATAAAATTTATAAAGAGGGGGGGAGTTCCATTCGATGGACTGTTCTACAATGATTCTTAGTGTTGCAATTTGATCTGTGTATGATCTGTTTCTGCAGAAGCCAGCACACATAGATAGATTGACTTCAGATCAGTTCATTGGTATGGGGCAGAATATAGATTGACTTCAAGTGCTTCATCTGCAATTTTTATCAAATAATAGACAATAACTAAACCCAAACCAAAATTATAAGCCTTGATTGGAAACAATAAAGTTAGGGGGCACATAACTGCATAAATGATGGCATAGGTCAGGCAAATGAGAGAATCTTTAGTTACTGTGAGAATCTTTAGTTACTGTGAGAATACTTAGTTAATGAGTATAATTTAATTAATAATCCTGCATGACATGGACAGTAGAAAACACTAGCATTGCATCTTTGTTTAGTGACAATAACTGCATTTTTTTATGAGCTCAGTCCTGAAAAGGTCCCATGGGTCATTGCAATCTAAAAAACATATATTCTAAGTTCTGGCAATATCCCACCGGTCCTGGTAGAACAACATAATTACAAGGATACCCATGTTACACAGGATGTACTCATGTACACAGGACATACCCATGTTACACGGGATGTACTCATATACACAGGACGTGCTATGTTTACAGCCCACCCTTGTCCCAACAAATATTATGCTCACATCATGTTAACATCTATCAGTTAACACTAACTAGAATCTCATGGGGATGTTCTATTATTGACTCTGTCATAACCATTTAATCCCCTTCCCTGCCCCCCCAACCCACCACTCTGGCATGATCAGGAAATCAATGGCAATCAGTTGGTCCTATACAAAGCTTGGTAGACAGCCTAATGGTATTGATCAGGGCAATACAAGAGTTGACAACCAACTAGAACAACTTATGTTCATTACCTGAGCCCACAGCCTGATGGTGTTGATCAGGGCAATACAAGAGTTGAATACCAACTAGAGCAACTTGTGTTCATTACCTGAGCCCACAGATGATGGTATTGATCAGGGCAATACAAGAGTTGACAACCAACTAGAACAACTTATGTTCATTACCTGAGCCCACAGCCTGATGGTATTGATCAGGCCAATACAAGAGTTGACAACCAACTAGAACAACTTATGTTCATTACCTGAGCCCACAGCCTGATGGTATTGATCAGGCCAATACAAGAGTTGACAACCAACTAGAACAACTTATGTTCATTACCTGAGCCCACAGCCTGATGGTATTGATCAGGCCAATACAAGAGTTGACAACCAACTAGAACAACTTATGTTCATTACCTGAGCCCACAGAGAAACGCAACAAATGTTCATAACTCCAAGAATGCTTTTCCACTATATAAATATAACCCCTGTAGTGTACTTCAACTTCACTGCAATCTCCGTCCCTCGTCTGTCAAATGCCATTCACTCTCCCCTAATTGTAACTGTGAGGTTGATACCAGCCTTTAATTTCCTCAATTTGTTCTTTGAAATCAATGAACCAGCACTTGTAAAACTCATTTCAAACAGCTTGCCCGTAGGGCACATATCATAAAGCAACACATACACTTTAAATGTATGTTCTTGCTTGAGTGGGTCATCAACATGCCATGTTTAATCCCATTATCACAAAAAGGTCTCATTCTAATGGCCACTAGCAAAGCACCATGAACAATTTGTTGTGCAATAACTTTCCCCCAGGTAAAAAAACCTGTGTTTCTATTGTTCCTGTTATCAGCAAGGGCAGCAGTATTGATTTGGCATCTGGAATCAATCCAAAGCTGTCATCAAACTTGTCAGCCCCAAGAAAAATACAGTCGTCAAAATTATACCATAAAAATTACTTAAGGAAAACAGAAATGTAGCTAGGAAAAGAACAAATATAAGCAGATAAACTAGGGTGAGCGGTGATAAGAAATCTTACCTGCGTTGCGCCTACGTCTGTATATGAAGCAAAATAATATGATTAGAAGGGTGACAATGATGAACCCGCAGACACAAGCAATGATGATCACATGCTGTTCAGTAAGCTGTGCCTCGTTGTTAGAATCTGAGGATAGAGAGTAAACATGTTCAGTAACACAAGCGTTACAATAGGCCTTACAATCATGGTACAGTGTTATTATGTGATCTCATAATCATGGTACAGTGTTATCATGTGATCTCATAATCATGACAGTGTTATCATGTGGTCTCATGATCATGGTACAACATTATCATGTTATCTGCCAAAATGTTTTGGGTGTTTTCAATGAGGTCTGTTGTTTGTATTACAAGATCACAGGTAGATCTAGGAGACCAAATACTGACAAGGCTAACTAGAGTCTAAATGATAAACATGTTCTTAGCATATAGTCAATAAAGTTAATGATATTGGTCAAGGATATGAAAGGGGCAGAGCTGCCATATTACATAAGAATTAGGACAGACAGGTTATTTTATTCAAAATCTATATGGACTACTTAATTGATAAGATTGCTTTGGCTCATCCAAGCTAGCTTCTGTAATAAACAAAATAAAAATATTTTCTCAATAACCCTAGACTGTACCTTGATTTACAGGAATATTTGTAGTGTTACCCCTTTTGATAACTTTTTGTACAAACTGATAAACATATGTTTCATTACATATATTTCCTAAAATATACTTTAGAGGAAGGCCAGAAAACACTGCTCCATCACATTCGTGTGTGGGACATGCAAAAGAGACTGTCACTCGAGGATTGGTCTCACTAGTCACATTAAGAGCTGCACTCTAAAAAATATACATCTATCCTCTCTTGTAGGCGGAAAGATACCATACAACGTCATTACATATACTTCCTAACATATAGTTCATTACCTATACTTCATGAACTAACCTTGTGTCTTAACATGACCATCTGAGTTAGTGGTGTTTTCTACATCCATATTTATGGGATGGGCTTGGTCAGGAGAAAATGGAGCAGAGCCAGAAATAAATTGTACCCTATTTTAATGTAGCTTAAGAACTATGAATAAATGGTTTGTACATCCAAGGACATAATAGTTATACGTCTCAACAGATTTATCACATATATAGTTAGCACATAAGCCAGTTGTTGTTTGACTTGTAGTGTTAACACAAGGCACAGAGCCACCCGAACAAAGGAAACACCTCACTGGACATGAAATTCATAACAGAACTGATCAGTCTCTCAGCACTGTATAGATTGATGTATTTTACACTGATACTAGGCACAGTCCCAGAAAAAAAATGTTCTTAACCAATGACCAGATATATTGTATAGAACAATGAAGAGTGCATACTGTTAAGTGGATAATTAAATGCTCCCCAATACTACACACAGTTTCTTTCTTTATCCTATAGCAATTAACAGAAATGTGTCACCAACACATTATTACAATCTTATACACACTGAAGGCAGCTATAAAAAATACAAGGAGCTTTCCCACTAGAATAAAGCTTATCATCACATTGTATGCTCACACACAACAGGTAGGCCCTCAATGACACAGGTGACAGGAGACACTTGCATGACTAACTGTACAAAATTCCACAATGATGAAAACCCAATGAGTGAGTCACACTCCTAGAAATTTCCCCATGTCTCAACACCCAGTGTAGCTGATCTATACATAGAACTGCTCACTGTGACAAGACCAGTTCAAACATTATTGATTTTGTATACTATCAATATTGGATAACTTTCTCTGTACAAATGATAACCTTAAAAGTCATTACCAGTGGTCCTCAAATAGCCCTGCTACACATGACTGACATGAGTGTTAGCATAACAAATAATGACTATATGAATGATATTCAAAATTACATCTTTGACATATTATGCTCATTTTATTTTATAAATAGAAATATTTTTTCTTCAATGTAATGATGTGTGTGGGGTGGGGCATGGAGGTGTTGGTGAAGCCTGAAGAATGACCTACTGAATGAACCTTTGTTGTTATAGTTACAGAGGTAAAAGGGTGAAGATCAAGTCCAACCTTGGAGAAAGGGGAGATAGCCTATTTAAATCTTGTGATTTGTCATAGCCCCATCAAAAAGCGCTTGCCTGAGTGTTATATTCAAAAATCATTTTTCCAGTTTGAATAAGATGATGCCAACAACAGGTCCTCATGGTTACAACTTAAACCACACTGCATTTATCATGTGAGTTGGTGGAATGTTTCATAACATTTTCCAGCAGGACTTTTCACAACCAACTACTTTTTTTGTAAAAATGAGGGGGGGGGGGCTTTGTCAGAGGGCAGATAGGCTTGGGGCTAGGTGGCCACATGCCCATCCATGACAGGCCACATTCAAGCTGGACACTATAACAAGCTCTTACTCCCTTTCAAGCCCTTGTCACCCCTTAGAACAGGCATCCCTGTCAGTTGACCCTAGTGGCTACCCTATAAAGTACCCCCCCCCCCTAAAACCACTTGGTGGACCAAGGGTACACAGCTTATGGGAACTCAAGGACAAGGACACAAAGAAAATCTTCACTTTAACAGTGGACAGTTTTGGCCTAGTTTCCCCCCCCCCAACTGAAGTAAGGCTAACCTATAATAATGTATTGTGATTTCATTCCTTCAAATCAAATGCCTTACATTCTCAAATATTGTAGATTTTGCTTGATCAGATCTACAGAATGTTGCTACTAACACTGTATAACTATAAAGGATAAGTGCATATTTGCAAATAAAAATAAGAAAATCCAGAACAATATAATTTTAAAACTTCATTCTCACCTAAGCATGAACATAGATTACTGACTAGATCTATACATTATTTTATCTTTTTTTGTTTAAAATTATTTCTCATTTGAATTTCTGTTGAGTAAAAAAAAAAAGACAAAGACAATGAGACGGTTCCTTTTCACAGACCATGGGAATGAGACCAGAGAAGAAACCCAACCCCCTACATCCACAAACCCGGGTCCAGGGAGTCATTGCCTTGACATGGGGGAAGGGGGAGGCAGTGGGAGGGCAGGAGCTTTTCCGGTCGACAGCTGCTGGAGGGTGAGGGTCGGGGTGAGGGTTGGGGGGTGGGGGGGGATTTGTACGCATGCTGGGGAAGGATACCGTACAATCAGGAGAGGGGTATTGACCCTGGGAAAATGAGTTGACGGTGGCGGATCTAAGAAAAACATGACAAGGAGGCCACATAAAATTGTCATTTCGGTCCCGTTCAATAGATATGTTATAGCATTAAATGTTAAGTTGTACCATCCCTATTATTGCATTGATTTAGAACAATGACCACAGAATTAACAACAGATGTCTCCGCCTATGAGTTGAGGGGAAATAATTCCCTAAAACCCTGCCGGAAGTTGACATTAAACAGAGCGGAGTTACTTGAATGTCCGTATAACAGATCTGCCCAGTCTGCTGCTGTAAAGTTATCAATGGTGGCATTGTTCATTGTACTAGACATTTCACGGATAACGCACTGGATGTCTGAAAAAACCGATCTGCTTGTCTGAACTACAGATGTGCTTGTCTAAAGTACAGATCTGCTGCTATAAAGTTATCAATGGTGGCATTGTTCATTGTACTAGACATTTCACGGATCACACACGGGATGTCTGAACGACAGATGTTCTTCTGTAAATGCTAAATATTGGCATTGTTCAATCAACTAGACTTAATTTCACTTCCTGAATACTTACAATATGTCCAAAAAAAGTCCTACGTCTTTTAGTCCTAAAAGTTAACAACCGATCTCCTAAACTAAATAGCACGTGCAGGGCCATGCCGTAACAATGACAACCACACATCTGTCCACAGCAAGGAACCAGCAAACATAAGACCAATGTATTACAAACTTTCACGTTAGGCTGACCGGTGGACACGGTCCCATAGTTCACCAGGGACCGGTGCCATCATATTTATTAATTGTCGTTTCCTCTTCATTTGACCATGTTGTGCGGTCCGGCAACGTAAGGCTCGCGGACCACTTTGGTAACAATGCAATAGACCATTTTAACAAGATCTAGTGCACAAGGAGGCTCGTGCGGGGGTTAAATGGCCAAGAAAGTCTAAATAATGAGATCATTAACACATTAAACTCACATCTCACATCGATATCTGGAATGAATACATCAGGACTCGACTGCAACCTCCGTGTTACCATGGAAACACATTCCACTGACAACGATATCTGGAGGGAATACATCAGTACTCGACTACAACCTCCGTGTTACCATGGAAACACATTCCACTGACAACCATATCTGGAGGGAATACATCAGGACTCGACTACAACCTACAACGTCCGTGTCACCATGGAAATATTCTACTGCAATTCTAAGTATATTACTATGTCCATTAAACCTGTCTCAGTAAGTTATTACTCCATCGGTCCATGGCATTGTCATTGTCTCTGACCTCATGTAGCAGCACAGTATAGTAAAGGCTTATAACGGACCACTATAGACTGGTTGGTATGATACATGTAGCAGCACACTATTGTACAGGCTTATAGACTGGCTGGTATGCCTAATCTAACAGCACACCATTGTACAGGCTTATAGACTGGCTGGTACGCCTAATGTAACAGCACACTATTGTACAGGCTTATAGACTGGCTGGTATGTCTTATGTAACAGCACACTATTGTACAGGCTTATAGACTGGCTGGTATGGCTTATGTAACAGCACACTATTGTACAGGCTTATAGACTGGCTGGTATGTCTAATGTAACAGCACACTATTGTACAGGCTTATAGACTGGCTGGTATGTCTAATGTAACAGCACACTATTGTACAGGCTTATAGACTGGCTGGTATGTCTAATGTAACAGCACACTATTGTACAGGCTTATAGACTGGCTGGTATGTCTAATGTAACAGCACACCATTGTACAGGCTTACAGACTGGCTGGTATGTCTAATGTAACAGCACACCATTGTACAGGCTTATAGACTGGCTGGTATGTCTAATGTAACAGCACACCATTGTACAGTCTTATACCGGACCACAATAGACTAGTTGGTATGCCAAGAACGAAGGCAGTTAATGCATAACAGAGTGTTCCATATTCGCCAACCATCATTTAGCTCAACAAACCTAAACTTTATTGAAAGAGAGTTATCGTGATACCAGCTTCATTTCATTGAACAATTTCTTGGTCTACAAACACCGTATTACAGTAGAATTGTTTTAGCAAAGTTTGCTAGTGACGAAGGATGCGGGCCACCGCTTTGGGTCATGGGGCGGACCGCTTTGGGTCATGGGGCGGACCGCTTTGGGTCATGGGGTGGACCGCTTTGGGTGACATTTTTTCTCCATATTTAAGATCGGCATTATCGGCAATCTCAATTAGCTGGTCATTTTGTTCTGTGGAAGGTTGGCGTCAAAAATCTTGGTCCGCATCCAGCGGCAATAACGCCAACCACACCACTGCGGCAAGCTTACAGAGGGGGTAAAGGGGCGCTGGACGGGATGTCGAACCAAATTTTAAAAAAAATCGAACGACAGAGTGACGACCCCTTGCACAACAACCTGGACTGACAGGCGTCTAACGTAGCACCCCTGGTAATGCCTCACCACGTAGCTATCATTGCATTCGTTCATTCGTGACACACCCCACCCTCAAACCGCCACTGTTACTGGAGGCCCCCAATTGCCCCATTATGAGCGTGTAAGTATAGACAAGAGAGAAACATTCACAACTTGCCAGCCTGACGCCAGATACAACACAGGCTGGATACAGCTTATGTGCCATCAACCGAACTACGCGTACAGCAGTGATTCTCATAATATGGGGGCTTATCTAATGTAACCCTTAATACATAAGAATACATCAAAGATTCTCAAATGGGCGTCCTACACCAAAGTCCGTGTATTTAAATCACTCTCAAATGGTTTGTCAACTTAAATACGTGTACATACCGTATGTGTCAGAGCGTTCATGTTATAATATCTGACAGACAGTCACGGCAGAGGCAAGTATTCAGGCTTGTTAATGAAAAACAAGGCAGACACAAAATGGGAGTGAAGAGATTTGGTTTACATCATATCATACATTGACCGAGCCATTGCACTCTCTCGCACACACCTATTCTCTCACACACATACGAAATCCCGCTGTCTCACTCAGAATGTAAGACCCAATGTCACTCAAACACATATGTCGTGCCCCACCCCTGTCACTCACTCACACATACCATGCCACACCTGTCACTCATATTATGCCCCACCCCTATCACTCACTCACACATACCATGCCACGCCTGTCACTCATACTATGCCCCACCCCTGTCACTCACTCACACATACCATGCCACACCTGTCACTCATACTATGCCCCACCCCTGTCACTCACTCACACATACCATGCCACACCTGTCACTCATACTATGCCCCACCCCTGTCACTCACTCACACATACCATGCCACACCCGTCACTCATACTATGCCCCACCCCTGTCACTCACTCACACATACCATGCCACACCCGTCACTCATACTATGCCCCACCCCTATCACTCACTCCATTGATACCCCACACACTATCACTCACTCACACAAGTATCCATCATCACTCACTGGCTCTTCATTGAATTTAAGATGCTACAACCCCTGATACCCCCAACTTCGAGTTGCATGTGTTCCTCTGGGACACACCACCCTCCTCCTCCGCTTTTCCCCCGTCAGGACAGATAACTCCACTACAGTTATCAGTCCATTAGACCCCCCACTTGATATATATGCCTATGATAAGGACGGTAATATCCCAGGCAAGGTAGTGAGCGAGTTCCATGGACGGGAGTCCCAGTAGAAAGAAGGACGACTTACACAAACCATGGTGATGGCATAAAAGGAAGAACTCATACATTGGAAGTTATGGATGTGATACCTTTTTAACTTTTAGAATATACCCTCATGGTCAACAGTGTTAATAACTGGAGACCATCTTGGGCTCCCTGTCTGAGGAAGCTATCGAAATTCTATAACTAGGGTTTGCGGACAAGAGGTTGAGAAGCCCTGATGTGGTTCATCCATCAGCTGATGTGTTTTAAATTCCCCCCCCCCCCCAACAGGGCGGCCTTCACTTGCCTCCGGTTTAATTTTGAACAGCGCCAGTAACTTATAACTAGGGTTTGCGGACAAGAGGTTGAGAAGCCCTGATGTGGTTCATCCATCAGCTGATGTGTTTTAAATTCCCCCCCCCCCCAACAGGGCGGCCTTCACTTGCCTCCGGTTTAATTTTGAACAGCGCCAGTAACTGTTCTACCAAGCAGATGTACTGAGGTGAACACAAGGCAAACCTTGGGCGTCTTTACCTCCCTTACACCAGCGTGTGACGTACTACACCTTTGCAATTTATTGATTGGTCCAACATACTCCCCCCACATTTCCTGGCTACTGTAGCCATCCACCTACCAAAACATTCATGTCTGGAGGTAGGTGGCTACATTGAACTGAGCCCTTCTGTGAGATTAGTTATAGACGGAGTGTCTCACCATCTGAACTGATCAGCTCGTCAACATTTTGAACTGAGAGAATGAATGGAAGGCGTGACAGAGCAGTGGTGTAACACACTGTGAGGGAGCAATAACACACTGTGAGGGAGCAATAACACACTGTGAGGGAGCAATAACACACTGTGAGGGAGCAATAAGACACTGGGAGTGTGAAAATAACCACACAGGCGTGTGCAATAACAATCTGTGAGGGAACAATAACACATTGGGAGTGTGAAAATAACCACACATGAGTGTGAAATAACACACTGGGGGTGTGCAATAACACACTGTGAGGGAACAATAACACACTGGGAGTGTGAAAATAACCACACAGGAGTGTGAAATAACACACTGGGGGTGTGCAATAACACACTGGGGATGTGAAATAACACATTGGGAGTGTGCGTTAACACACACAAAACTCATCATCGAAAAACATAACAGAAAACAATTTACTATGTATATTTTATAATACTGCCTACGCATTTAATTTTAAATGACGCATGTTGTATTGATTGACTTTGAGCAAATTGCGCTTCTGTCTCGTACTCAGCACCATAACCACGGTGTCTGTAATCGTGTTACCAGACTCAGCTCTAAGCACGGCCTGTACACCAATTCTAAGCACGGCCTGTACACCAATTCTAAGCACGGCCTGTACACCAATTCTAAGCACGGCCTGTACACCAATGTTAATGGCCGAGCTCATGCACGGTGCTGGTGCGCCATTCTTCATATGAGCTTGTCACGTTCTCCTCAGTGTGCGGGATACCAATCGCATTGAGAGGTTTATTCCACAACTAGAGTTAATTAAGCTTGGACGGATGATGGGAGCTTTAGTCTTGGTCTATACATCCCACCTACTATACATCCCACCTACTATACATCCCACCAACTATACATCCCATCTACTATACATCCCACCTACTATACATCCCATCAACTATACATCTCACCTACTATACATCCCATCAACTATACATCCCACCTACTATACATCCCATCAACTATACATCCCATCTACTATACATCCCACCTACTATACATCCCACCTACTATACATCCCACCTACTATACATCCCACCTACTATACATCCCACCTACTATACATCCCACCTACTATACATCCCACCTACTATACATCCCATCAACTATACATCCCATCAACTATACATCCCATCAACTATACATCCCATCAACTATACATCCCATCAACTATACATCCCATCTACTATACATCCCATCAACTATACATCCCACCTACTATACATCCCACCTACTATACATCACGTCTACTATACATCCCACCTACTATACATCCCACCTACTATACATCCCATCTACTATACATCCCACCTACTATACATCCCACCAACTATACATCCCACCTACTATACATCCCACCTACTATACATCCCACCTACTATACATCCCATCTACTATACATCCCATCAACTATACATCTCACCTACTATACATCCCATCAACTATACATCCCATCTACTATACATCCCATCTACTATACATCCCATCTACTATACATCCCATCTACTATACATCCCATCAACTATACATCCCATCTACTATACATCCCATCTACTATACATCACGTCTACTATACATCCCACCTACTATACACCCCATCTACTAAAGTTACTTAACAAAACATGCATTCAAGAAACACTAAGATTCGCCATGTTATTTTTCGCATTACTGAATCTTACTTGGCGTTAGTGACTGAGATTGTGACATCAAGAATTGTGTAGGTTGATTCCATGAATAAATACAACTATTAATAGGACAGTAAGGAAACCAAGAAAGATTCTTCGAAGTTCTATACAAGTCACACACACACATGTAGTGCGCTTGTACAGTTGTCTTCTAACATTTGTTCAGTAAATAGCAGATTGTGTATAATGATATCTGTACTGGCCAAAACATAGCCCCTGAAATAATACCACCATCAATACCCCATACACTCACTGGTTAGGATACCCCATACACTCACTGGTTAGGATACCCCATACACTCACTGGTTAGGATACCTCATACACTCACTGGTTAGGATACCCCATACACTCACTGGTTAGGATACCCCATACACTCACTGGTTAGGATACCCCATACACTCACTGGTTAGGATACCCCATACACTCACTGGTTAGGATACCCCATACACTCACTGGTTAGGATACCCCATACACTCACTGGTTAGGATACCCCATACACTCACTGGTTAGGATACCCCATACACTCACTGGTTAGGATACCCCATACACTCACTGGTTAGGATACCCCATACACTCACTGGTTAGGATACCCCATACACTCACTGGTTAGGATACCCCATACACTCACTGGTTAGGATACCTCATACACTCACTGGTTAGGATACCCCATACACTCACTGGTTAGGATACCCCATACACTCACTGGTTAGGATACCCCATACACTCACTGGTTAGGATACCCCATACACTCACTGGTTAGGATACCCCATACACTCACTGGTTAGGATACCTCATACACTCACTGGTTAGGATACCCCATACACTCACTGGTTAGGACAACAGAGATGATAACCGGTCCCACAAATCTCTACGCCTAAGACGGTCCCGCAGATCTCTACAGCTAAGTCGGCTGGAATGGTTCATTATTGGTGCAATGATGGGTTACACTCAACTGTATTCCTAATATTATTATACATGTATGTGTATTATACTGTGAGCCAACCATGCATAGAAATCATAAAATACGTAAATATGTATTATACTGTGAGCCAAACATGCACAGAAATCATAAAATACGTAAATATGTATTATACTGTGAGCCAACCATGCACAGATATCATAAAATACGTAAATATGTATTATACTGTGAGCCAACCATGCACAGCAATCATACAAACACAAACACAATGTTGAGTAGTCAAATCTTCAAATACAACATTGAAATCTTCCACTGGCAGGCACTGGTCAACTGTGAGAGCACTGACGTCATCGTCCAGATGTATGCACAACGTCCAGTGCCCCCTAGCGGGTCATAAAACCACGGGGGACAATGGTGACGAAAATTCATTGAGACAAGACCAATATTTGAGGGCAAGCGACTGTCCACAGGGGCTCGCCTTCAGATCGCCATCTTCGGGCCAGTCCACGAGATGACACGCCCGAGCCAATACACATCGCCTTGGGCCACTGAGTCAAGCTGAACTAAGGGTGGACCTAACTGGACCGTGGTATTTCAAGTGGACGTTGGCAGGGGGACGGGGGTGTGTTACACACTTGGTTAAACATGGCGATTCAGCAATCACCAAGCTCCATGGTCTGACTGGGCTATGAACCATGACTTGCAAACATATCAAAAGTGTTACACACAAGCGTCCAGCCAATTAATTCCTTAAGTGTCCCTTTTTTTATTTATCATATGGAATGAAATTCTTGAATCGCCCCATGTCGATCATACTACACCAATGCTACATTTCGATCATACTTCACCAATGCTACAGTTAAGCTGAGTCCACGTAAGGTGTCGCCAACCAGCATCAGTAGCCTGACATTCCTCACGTTCCCCCCCCCCCCACAACCCACCCCCCCCCCCCCCCCCCCCCTAATAGACCCTCCCGCCCCGTGTCCCACATAACAATAGCCCCCCAGGGCTAACCAAGGAACATACCAAGGATGAAACTAGGGGTTCATCTCACCAGTAGACCTACTCGTCACTGACACACACACGCATCCATACGCAATGGGAACAACAGCATCTAGAGAACCTTCACTGTGCCTGACTGCACAAGCGTTGCCAAAATGTAACATAGATATACTCTTAAACACATAGTATTCATTTATTGTATGGTATACTCATCATTACTCATCAATTCATCCTATATATACACTGTGTAAATGAGTCTGATTTTCATGATATGTCTTTTACTTCCTATCACTTTTCTTCCTTCGAATTGTGGTTCCATTTACTGAAATTTGGAATATCATAAACATTTACATGGACTTACAAATAAAATGACGGTTGATCAAAAGTTGTTTGGAACTTTGTTCATACAAGAGACCCACCACGAGAGCGAGACCCACCACGAGAGCAATTCCCCCCCCCCCTCCATATCTTAGGAGGCTACGCAAGAACAATGCCCCCCCCC
>CAXITT010000159.1:1087345-1119678 GCA_964033795.1 Lymnaea stagnalis | reverse complement strand
GGGGGGGGGGGGGGGGGTAAGTGCCCCCTCCCTGCGGGTGCCCATGGTTACTCTGTTCTCTGGTGATGTTAAAAGGCATATTTTAATACTGATCTTTTTAGCGTAGCTTTAAAGTAATGATTAATGAACTCAAAAATAATCAAACCGTGTCATTCAAATTATGTGAATTTTCCAGCAGAATTTCATGAAGGACTAACTTAAATGATAACCCTACGATTTACACACTCAAAAGTCTTACAAAAATTATACTAGAATTAGAAACATGAGACTTGACTTTGACTGACTTGTGAATCTTATATTTATAATAATAATAGAGTTTAATTGTAAGTTACCCTATATAATATTTAATGTATAGGGACTATCTAAGCCTAATTATGCAAAACAGACCTAATAAAAAAAATTGACTTTGTTTATTTGATTATGCTTCCTTTAATTTCAATTTAAGTTAAATTGCTCAATCAAGTACAAGACTCATGGTCATGACTGTACAGATTGTACTGAGCACTGCATAAATACTTTTATATGGTACAATACCTGTACTTGCAGATATGTATATTCAGAGTAAAACTACTATGTTTCAATTCTTTTTTGTATGTTGTAATTGTTAAGTTAAAGACAGTAAAATAAATAAACATCGCCGTGCCGTCCACTACTATAGTATTCTGTATAGTGACCCTTCCTATTCCCCACCCCCGAAAAGAAAAAAAAAAGGTACGGGTTCACCCCGGCGCCAGTCAACTGACCTAGTTAAAAACTAAAGCAAAAGTAACTTTAATCGGTTATATAAGAGAAACAAATCAACAGAGCATACAAAGAAAATTACAGAAAGTCTTACCCATAAATATAACACTGATATCGGACACTTATCCAAAGGATGGAAATAGTATGGTCAGCTGATATTAACAACAGTTTCTCAAACGACTGAAAACAACATGGCGAAGTTTACATTGGCTGATACATAATTTGGATTGGAAAGAAATAGAAAGGTGGACTGGACGTAATATATAGTACACCTAGTTGTTAAAAATTAAAGAAGACAACAAAACAAATATAAATAGTCAAAGCTAACATAAAACTAATAACTAATAAACGCATCCGGCAATCATTATTTTAGCAAAATTTGAAATGTACGCACACACCGTTAAAGGAACGATGAAGCTCACTGCAACAACTTCTTCACGGCTAAAAATAGATGTGACCTCCTCTGTGTTCCGCCACTGGGTCCACCGACCTGACATTAGTGTGGTTGAAGGGTCACTACTACCATTATTTTCCAAACCTCGGTTACAGTTATGGTATGGTGCGTTTATAGCTCGAAGGGGCAAGACAACAATAAATACTTTCACGCTTCAACCAGTA
This sequence comes from Lymnaea stagnalis, assembly GCA_964033795.1. NCBI lineage: Eukaryota > Metazoa > Mollusca > Gastropoda > Lymnaeidae > Lymnaea > Lymnaea stagnalis. The sequence goes on along the minus strand of CAXITT010000159.1, from coordinate 1,118,319 downwards.
ACTAGTAGGCTGGCTTTGTTAAGAATAAGAGCACTAATGTTGTCATTCATAACATCAAAATTAATTTAATTTAACGAGGGGAATATAAAATGTCTTGTTTCTCTTAAAATACAATGAAAAGTTAATAACACAACAAATCTTGAAATTAAAATTACTTTAATAAATACACATCAAAATCAAACTACGACAACCCGGGTTACAGTTAAAGATAATATGTTAAATATCCCATGAAGTATACACCGAAAAACACCGAATGTATATTTAGCTTTTTATTTTAAATAAAAAATGAAGAGAACTACATAAATATTCTTGCAATCATTACAAAAAATCTATAAAAAATTATCTACTTCTTTACAACTTTGCCAAGCTTCCCCCCCCCCCTCAAATGGGCGTTAATCCAATACAATAGACCATCAAATGCAAACCGAGTTGCCCCCCATTTATTATTTATCCACAAATATTGACATGATTATTATCGCACCTACTTTCAAGATCCATATAAGATTTTTATGAGAAATAAGTATACAATTTTATTTCTAGAATAAGTTTAGAGTTTTAGATATCAGCTTGTGTAAAGCTGAAATTATTTTGAGTAAATTATACATTTACTTACATGTAGCATACGAAGTGCATAAGTGTGTGAAACTGCAATTTTTATTAAATATATTTTTTCTCTGATGGAAGCCGGGTGGACTGATCAGAGCAAAACGCTCACTGAACACTGACTTCATCACAGACATTCCCATAAACGACCTACCCGATACAGTAAATTCTCAAGTGCGGCTGTTCGCTGACGACTGTCTTATCTACAGATAGATAAACAGCAACGATGACCACAACCACCTCCAAACAGATTTGAAGTGCCTTTTGAATTGGGCAGACAAATGGGGCATGAAATTTAATGAAACCAAATGGTACACTATGACGATCTCAAGAAAAAAAACATCAACTCATATTTACTCACTAAAGGAGACAATCCTCCAACAAGTATCCAGTCCATACCTTGGAATTCTTTTCTCCAATAACCTAAAATGGTCACCCCATATAAAAAAAATTTCTAAAAAAAAGCCAACTCCACCCTAGATTTCATCGGAAGAAATCTGAGCCACTGCCCAACTTCCTGCAAACGAAATGCCTATCTCGCACTCGTCCGTCCACTACTGGAATATGGTGCGATCATCTGGGACCCACACCTTAAGCAAGACGTGGACACGATGGAGCAAATTCAACGAAACGCAGTGCGTTTTATCGCTTGCAACTACAAATCCACCACTCCTGGCTTCGTCACTGGCCTCTTAAAAAGATTTAACATCCCTCCCCTTAAAGACAGACGAGAGGGACTCCGCCTGACTTTCTTATATAAAGTGATCATGGGACTGGTGCCGGCCATCCCAGCAGGCACGTACCTCAACCCACAGAAGCCGGGCAGACTGATCAGAGCAAAACGCTCACTGAACACGGACTTCACCACTGACATTCCCATAAACAATTACACCAGAAACAATAGCAAATGCTTCATAGTGCCTCAGTGCAACACAGTGCAGTATCAACAATCTTTCTTCCCACGCACAATAATAGCATGGAACCTCCTGGATGATGCCACTGTGAACTCGACATCGGTCGAAAGCTTCAAGGCTGCCCTGGCATCAGCTAGGAGCTGTTAGAATAGCAAAATCATACCCCCAACCGTTGCAAAGATGCCAGTACATGGATGCAGCAACCAAACACTACCAGAACCAGAAAATTTTGTTTATAAAATTGTTATCAGCATAAATTTGAATAATAGATATATTTAAGTAAAAAATATAATTATACTAATGCTATGAGCTAAAACATAAATCATAAAATAAAAAGTTTGTGGAATAAAACAGAAAAAAAAAAAAGATAGAAGAAAATCAAAATAAGCATTGGCAACTAAATTTTGCTTGCTGACATAGACGGTATATTAAAGAAAGTAGTTCAGTTGATACTTCCACTCCAGGATTGGCATAAATGGCCACCCAAGGATTGACCTCATAAACCACTCAAGGATTGGCCTCATAAGCTACTTCAGGATTGGTTCATAAGCCACTGAAAGTTGTACCTCATAAGCCACTAAAAATGTACGTCATAAGCCACTTGAGGATTGGCCTCATAAAGATTGGCCTCATAAACCACTGGAGGATTGCCCTCATAAACCACTCATAGACTGACCTCATAAGCCACTCAAAGATTGGCATCATAAGCCACTCAAAAATTGGCCTCATAAGCCACTCAAAGATTGACCTCATAAGCCAATCAATGAGGTGCAAATAACAGAAAAGCTAAACAATTGTTTGACAATATAAAATAATTTGACTGGCCCTTTAACTTTGTCAGTTGAGCAATGGAAGTTATTTGTTTTCCTAATAGCACATCAGATAAATTCCCAGTCAGCCTCATGGCAAAGGAGATCACTGACCAGTTAGCCTCATGGCACAGGAGATCACTGACCAGTTAGCCTCATGGCGCAGGAGATCACTAACCAGTTAGCCTCATGGCACAGGAGATCACTGACCAGTTAGCCTCATGGCACAGGAGATCACTGACCAGTTTGCCTCATGGCACAACAGGAGATCACTGACCAGTTAGCCTCATGGCACAGGAGATCACTGACCAGTTAGCCTCATGGCACAGGAGATCACTGACCAGTTAGCCTCATGGCACAGGAGATCACTGACCAGTTAGCATCATGGCACAGGAGATCACTGACCAGTTAGCATCATGGCACAGGAGATCACTGACCAGTTAGCAGCACGGCACAGGAGATCACAGTCAAATGTAAATCAATACAATGGTTACTCACTAATCTCTGCTGCTACAGGTACTCCACAAACATCTGTTCTTTGGCTCAGGCAGACTGAGACATTTACAGCAGTTACTCCATTATGAGATATTTCCAGTGTGTCACCCATCACCTGGAGGAGAAACAAACAAAGCTCGGTCAACTCTAGCTTACTATTTTGTTATAGTCGGTAATTAGAGTTATTGGGCATGTATATTATTAACAGTATCCATCTATCCATCTTACCTTCATACATCCATTGATAGCATTCCAGTCTCCCTTCTCTGCTTTCACTTCAACTCGAAGGCAATAATCATTATCATATGGGGAGATAACTAATAATTTTTTATATTTGGCATCAAAGACTGGAATTTTCGGAAGTGTTGGTATCAGCAAATCTGGTTTTTAAAACAAAACATAATTTCATCAATTTATATAACTGTTCTGAATGAGAATTTCTTATATTTGTATACAATAGTGAACAAAAAAAATTTCCCCAGTTTTGAAGGATTTGAGTTAACATTTAGAAAGTTACTTTAAAAAACATGAGTTACAATCATAAAAGTTTTATCTTTATGTGGATCTTGTATGTTTATTGTTTCATGTTTATATGTTTCATGTTTATATGTTCAACTTCTTAATGACCATAAAGTTAATTAGGTCCAAAACATTAACTCTTATTTAGCACAAAAACTTATGAAATATTACATAGTAACAAACTAAATTATTCAAGCTTAAATTTTGAGGTAAATTGTAAACCATGCGATGCATGGTAATAATAACAAATTCGAAGTTTAAACTTTGGGCTTGTAGGAAATTTGACAATTTTTAATTGTAATAAAAAACACCCCAAAAAACGTACTATTTGTTGTAACAACAACAGGCAGGGAGACAGGCCCGAATCCTAACTCATTGGCTGCCACTACTTGGAATGTGTAAGTGTTGGATGGACGAAGTTCTAGAAAAACAAAATATTGAAACAAATTTATTAGGGCATCGAAACAAAAACAACAAAACTGTCAATAAATTTGTTAGAATAGCTATCTAGGTCAAACAACTGGAGGGTTGTGGAAGAAGCTTATCCTAGGACAACAGAGTTCATAGGACAACAGATATCATATGATGACAGATATCATAGGACAACAGATATCCTAGGATGACATGTCTCATATGATGACAGATATCATAGGACAATAGATATCATAGGATGACAGATATCATATGATGACAGATATCATAGGACAACAGATATCATAGGATGGCAGATATAATAGGACAACAGGTATCATAGGACAACAGATATCCTAGGACAAAAGATACAAGGCAAAAGATATAGGACAAAAACAGATAGCATAGGACAACAGATATCATAGGAAAATAGATATCATAGGACAATAGATATCACAGGACAACATATATCCTAGGACAACAGATATAAGGCAACATATATCATTGGACAAAAACAGATACCATATGACAACAGATACCATATGACAACGGATATCATAGGATCATAGGACAACAGATATCTAAATATGACAGATATCATAGGACAACATATATCATAAGACAACAGATACCATGGGACAACAGTGAGAAGTTATATGACTAAGTGACATAAAAGGGAAGTTAAAATGACAGAGATGACTTGTACTGAAATATTAGATTCACTTTTTGGAACGAGCTACTGCTCTTTAATGGTTCCGGCAATTACGTTACAGGCCTGCCGCAATAGCTAGGCATTGCTGTAAATTTAACTATCAACGTGGTTGGGTGTCATGCCACTCTTTGGCATCGGGCACTTGGCTAGTAAGTGCTCGACTTATACAAATACTGCCATTCATCAAGATCGTGCTATTTTATAAACTAGATAAAATGTCAACTAGACTTTATAATTCAGCTCTATGCATCTATCGATTGTCAGCTCTATGCATCGATTGATTGTCAGCTGTATGCATTGATTGATTGTCAGCTGTATGCATCTATCAATTGTCAGCTCTTTGCATCGATTGATTGTCAAGACTTAATACAGCAACGAAACCAGGTCAACTTACTGGTAACATTGAAAGATCTGGAAGAGCTTGGTGCGACCTCTAGCCTCTTAGGCTCCTCCCCTCCACCAGATTTCTGGATGTGAAACCGTTGGTTGTATCCACCGTCAAACCCAGGTATCCAGACCAGCATGACGGACTCCCAAGTGGTGGAGGGGGCTGTGAGGTTGCTGGGCTGTTCAGGGGGAGCTGGATACAAACAATGGAAACAGTTAATTGGGCTGTTTAAGGTGGGGGGGGGGGCTGCACACAAACAATGGAAACAGTTAATTGGGCTGTTTAAGGTGGAGAGGAGACTGCACGTAAACAATGGCAACCGTTGTTTGGGCTGTTTAGAATGGAAACAATTGTTTCTTCAACTGTCAAGAATTGATTGTTTGTAAAAAGAATTGAAGATGATGGTGGTAACTCTATCCATTGAATACAGATGATGGGGGTAACTGTCAACTTATTAAAGAACATGGGGGGTAGCTCTATAAATAGATACCCAAATTTGTCAGCTCAAGTGGCTTTCATTTCTTAATTAATACGAGGACGGGTATGAACATTTTGTACTTTCTGACATTTTGGCCAAGATGGTCGGTCAGCATTCCAATTCAGTTTTTATGGACTGTGACACCCATCCACCTATTATCCATAGTGCATTTATTTGGTATTACACATTTATGACCAAAGCACAAACTTGAAACATAAAATATATATTTATCTACAAGTTTTTTCTACAATAAAAATTAAACTATGAAATAACAGTATACACAAAATGAAAATGCTTACATTTTTTAGCTAAGACAATATCTTGCGATGTGTTGCCCAAGCCATTACGCACATAACATCGATAGGAACCATAATTCTTGTCTGTTACGTTCAGAAATGTCAGCCTACTTTCAATTTTTCCAACCCCGCCGAGGGGGTTTTGCGTGATGGAGATCCCTGACTGCCCTCGTGAGAGTGGCAGTCCTTGAAAGTACCAAAGAAGAGTGGGTTCAGGATAACCCTGGGCAATGCAGACCAACTCTGCCTTCTCTTGCTTGGATGCTGCTTGTATTTTAGATGTGGGTTCTAGCACAGGTGGGACTGTCAGAATAAAACAATATAATGATGCTTGTATTTTTGATGTGGCTTCTAGCACAGGTGGGACTGTCAGAATAAAACAATATAATGATGCTTGTATTTTTAGATGTGGGTTCTAGCACAGGTGGGACTGTCAGAATAAAACAATATAATGATGCTTGTATTTTTGATGTGGGTTCTAGCACAGGTGGGACAGTGAGAAAATAAAACAATAGATTACCATGACTGTTGGAAAGATACAAATCTGTCAAAGCCAATAATGGCATCAAGTTTGTTCATGCATCAGGATTTTCTAGCTCAGTAATTCCCAAAGCCTGATTTGTGGGGATCGACTGGCAGAGAGTTACCCCTATTGCAGGGAGGACCTCTTGAATTTTGTTATTTTTCAATTTATATTTAAATTTTCAACTATCGCGGACCTAGGAAGACTACATGAAATAAATTTTATAAACTTTCCCATATTTCTGCATGAATTCTCTGTTTATACTCACGTGAGTATAAATTAGTTATTATTACGTTACAGTCTGTTCTCATTTATTTCTTATTCACTGAACTGACTTACAGTTAATTAGCAACTGTGTGCGTGTGATTGGTGTGTCAGTATGTTTGTCAGACTCAGCCTGACATGAGTAGTTGCCAATGTCTCGTATCTGTAATCCTGTCCTCTGACCACCAAACGATGACAAAGATCTGGCAGAACCTTCAAAAAAAAAAGAAATGTACGTTATTTTTATCATACAACAGTTGTACGTACCTATGTAAAAGTTTACCAAGTACTTATAGTTTCTCATGATTTTAACGAACAACAGCTTTGTCTTACTTTACGTCATTAGTAGGTTATTTTAATTCATATATTTTAAAATTTATGTCATTTGCATATCATTTTAAATTACATTTTTATATCATAAAAAATTATTGGCTTAATAAGCTCCTTTTTTTTGTCTTTTGTTTGTCAGCTGTTGAATCATTTGGACATCAAACATTAGGATATCAAACAACATTGGACATCAATTATTTGGTTGTCAAACAATTGGACATCAAACATTTGGACAACAAACATTTGGACATCAAATATTTGGACATCATGCATTAAGATAAAGATGACATTTAGACATAAAACATTTGGATACTAAGCATTAGCCATCAAACATTTGGACATCAAACATTTGGACAGCAAAATGTTTAATTAATTTTGTTTTAAAGACCTTAGTCCAGCTTTCAGGAAATATATTTATTGTTGTTACTGAACTGACCTTTGAACTGTAGAACACTCTGTACAAGCACGCTGTAAGAGTCAACTGGTTTTGTTGTCGTGGCAACAGTGAACAGATCTGGTCGCACGTTGAGGGACTGGTTCTCCCCTTCTTGGTACCAGGTCACCTGCGGCTGGGGGTAGCCCCTGGCCTCACAGGTCAAGGTCAACATTTTGGATTCAGACAAGAAAACACTCAGCTCTAATTCTGGTTTCTTGGTTATCAATGGCGGCTCTTTATTGGGGGAAAAAGAAAAACACATTTTTTTGTTTATTCAAAAAGATAAAATTATTAGATTTATATAAATTTAATTTCAAAGCTAATTTCTGAAAAAGAAATACCGGTAATAGAAATATTTTTAAGATGACAAGGTCCAAGATGTGTTTTTTTTACTATATCAAAGAAATATTTTAACACGTAAACGATCTTACTTTGTTAAAAAAAAATTTTCAATTATTTATGTATCAACATTGTCCACAAGCAAAGTGTAAAGGGAAAAAAAAATTATTTCAAAATTATCTTTGAGTTATGGTTCTTTAATTTAGCCATTTTATTATTGGTATATTTTTTTTAAAAAAACATTTAAAATTTTTTTTTCATTAAATCTTTATCAGATATGAATTGGGACAGTCTATAAATTTCAGCATTGATCCATCTAGAATGCAAGAAAAACAACGTAACTACAGTGGATCCAATGAGTGGTAAAAATATCAATTCAGACTTATCAAAACAAATAGCCTATATTATTATTCTTTTTGAGACAGACCTTAATTTTGAGTACATAGTACTAAAGAAATTTGAGACTGTAGGTACCCTAACCCGGTTCCTCTGAACCTTTTTCTTGGCTACCAGTTATTGTGTTAGGAGAAGTAATGGATAATAATGTCGATGTGAATGACCTGACCTACCAAAGACACTGACGTTGACAAAGGCGGTTTCACCACTCCCCCTGTTGTTGATGGGTGTGCAGCTGTAGCGGCCGTTGTCAGAAAGTTTGACAGAAACGATTGTGAGGGTCTGCCTATTCTGAGGCAAAGTCTGTCCATCTTTTTTCCATGTGTAAGTAGGCTCAGGATAGCCTAATTAAGTAAATATAAACATATGTAAATAAATACCTACAAAAGTCATTTTGTGAATTTTAGGTCAACCTTTAAAAACAATGATTTAGGAGGAATGGAACAATTAATTAGTGATAAATGTGTAAACATCTTGACCGTTAAATTATATTGATGTATTTATTTACATGACAAACTCATGATTCTTCAAGAAATGATGTGACTATGATGAATAAATGAAATAAAGATAATCCACCATTCATTGCATAAATATTTATTTATTGAGTATTTATATAGGAGAGCATATTGCTTTTTTTAATTTGATCTCTTTACTAAAAATAAGATAGAGAGTTTTAATTTAGATTTTGCCATTATAAAAACTGATTATATTTTTTAAAAAATTATAATTGTTAGATTAGTTAGCAATGTTACCATTAAATACATTTTTTAAAAAGATTGAGTGCAACTGACCATTTGGTGTAGCGGTGCAAGTTATTTCCAGTTTATCCCCAACATCTACGTCAGGAACTGTCCCAATGGATGCCATTCCAGGCTTGTCTGCATGGATATAAAATGTAACATTAGTCTTATAGTAGGATAATCTTTGAGCTGCTGTGTTTAAGCCGTTTAAATTGCTGAAGCCAAAACATCAGTTTCATTGCCCTGTAATTGCCTTTCAAACCGATAAAAAAAATCTTGTTCCACTATTTGTTTAAAGTAGAAACAAATTGTGACATTTCAAACTGACATTCGACCAACATAAATCCCCCCCCCCCAACCCCTCAGCATTGTCCCAGATCTCATCAGTCTCATTGTNATAAAAAAAATCTTGTTCCACTATTTGTTTAAAGTAGAAACAAATTGTGACATTTCAAACTGACATTCGACCAACATAAATCCCCCCCCCCAACCCCTCAGCATTGTCCCAGATCTCATCAGTCTCATTGTATCACAACTTAGAAACCCAAGAGAGGTTTAATACTAAATCTGTCCAACTCACATTGCACATAAATATATTTCTCCTATATCTGTTTGTCTTCTATAGTAGCACAAATATATGTATTTAATACTATATCTGTTCAACTTACATTCTAAATATATTTAATACTATATCTGTTCAACTTACATTCTAAATATATAATTTAATACTAATCTGTCCAATGTACATTGTGAATATATTTAATACTATATCTGTTCAACTTACATTCTAAATATATAATTTAATACTAATCTGTCCAATGTACATTGTGAATGTATTTAATACTATATCTGTTCAACTTACATTGTGCATATATTTAAAACTATATCTGTTCAACTTACATTGTACATATATTCAATACTATATCTGTTCAACTTACATTGTACATATATTTAATGCTAAATCTGTTCAACTTACATTGTACATATATTTAATGCTAAATCTGTTCAACTTACATTGTACATATATTTAATACGATATCTGTTCAACTAACATTGTACATATATTTAATGCTAAATCTGTTCAACTTTCATTGTACATATATTTAATACGATATCTGTTCAACTTACATTGTACATATATTTAATGCTAAATCTGTTCAACTTTCATTGTACATATATTTAATGCTATATCTGTTCAACTTACATTGTACATATATTTAATGCTAAATCTGTTCAACTTACATTTTACATATATTTAATGCTAAATCTGTTCAACTTACATTAGACATATATTTAATGCTAAATCTGTTCAACTTACATTGTACATAAATATATGTGAAAGCCTCAGAAATCGCAGGGTCAACACTCTCTCCAGAAATCCTCAACTGGCTTCGAGCCCTGCAGGAATAATTGCCTGCGTCTGTCCGATTGACCACATCCATCTTTAAAGTCGGTGATGGGGCCTTAGGCTGCTGTGTTCCGTCCAGAAGCACTTTTGAAAAGATGACTTCGAATGGGATCGGGTTGGCATCTACGTTACAGTTAATATTGACACTCTCTCCTTCGTTTGCCGTCACAGTTGCTGGAATGCTAATAATTGGGGGATCTACAGGAATGGGAAGAAACAAATTAGCAGGGGAATTAATACATAAAATATGGGTCAACTTGTGGCTAGGAAAATCCTAAATAGCATGGTACAGGAAACAGCTGAGCTGAATTATCTGCAAGGGGTATGCCATATAGTAGTGATTAAGATAGACAACAAAATTTGTTAACATGACAGCCAACTTTTTTCAAGGATTATAAGATAATGATGAGTTTATTATTTAAACTAAGCACCTTTCCCATCAAGCACAATCACTCACAAGACAATAAGTTTGTTAACTAGCACCCTTCCTATCAAGTCAAATCACTCACTAGACAATAATGAGTTTGTTAACTAGCACCATTCCTATCAAGTCAAATCACTCACTAGACAATAATGAGTTAGTTACCTAGCACCCTTCCTATCAAGTCAAATCACTCACAAGACAATAATGAGTTTGTTAACTAGCACCATTCCTATCAAGTCAAATCACTCACATTGTACATTAATATCTAAAGTGGCTGAACGTTCCCCAATGGCATTTTTGGCAGTGCATTTATAGATGCCCATGTCTGTCTTGCTGACAGGCTTTAGAGATCTTTCTAAACTTGTACCTGGTGATGCAAATAAAAATTACATGCATAAAAAGAAATTAACAAAAAATATGGATCATGGTGATTGTTCATTACTATGAATTAAATGCTGTTCATTTCTTACATAAAAGCCAAGTTGCTATTTTAGTCTGATTTTCTTGTGCGCTTTATTCTTATGTTGGCAGAGGAAGACATTCAGGAAAAAATTTCATTTAATTGTTTTGTAGTGTGACTCAAGCTGAAATATACCAGTGTCATTGATCCAAGCTGATATATTCCCAAGACACGCACTAAATTATATGGTGAACGATCTTTCTCTTTCTGCGCCCCCAAACAATGGAATTCTTTGCCACTACACATCCGCAATATAACAACCACACATGCCTTCAAAACTGCACTCAAAACACATCTATTTAAACTATACTACTCTGACTGATTCTCCTCCTATAAACCGATAAACGTACATGGGTTTCCTTGTAAAAATGTCTGGTGTGGGTGGATGAATAGACCTATGGTGTTGTTTTGCTTATATGTTGTTTTTATTTCATTTATGTATTTTATTTTAATATTATGATTATGCCTCTTTGCTATATATGTACAGCGCGGTTAGCCAAGCCCTAGGCCGGGGTACCGCGCTATATAAGACCACTTATTATTATTATTATTATTATATATACCAGGTATCATTTTCTTAAGATTCATTTTATGACTAGATGTGATATACTTTTTAAGTGACGTTGAGTATTTTTAACCTACTATTAATAGTTCAATAGTTTATCTATTGTTTCAGCCATGAGTCATTTTTTTTACACTAAATACATAAAAGCTTTTAATTTATATAAATTTTTCAAAATCTTTCTGTTAAAATATAAATATTCAGCCCATGATAAATGGATCAACAAATCACTTCAACCATGTCAAGATGCTCTGATCTTAGATTACCTGATAGAGCTACTCCATCTTTAGACCAAGTAACATAGCTAACACTTGGATTGGCATCCACATCACAGTAAAACGTAACATTGGATCCCATCCGAACAAGATATGTTGGCTGATATGGCCTGAATGCAATATTAGGAGAATCTGCAGGATAATTTGAAAAAAAAATGTTTTATGTTCTGATTTAAGCCATTTTAATCACAAAATTTAATAACTTTCACTTCAAAGGAAGTACACAAAATAAGACATGCTAAGAATCAAGCCTCTATATGATTATTATTTTTAAAAAAATTATTTTAAAAAAATGCTTAAACACTTAAAAAGGTTCCATTACATTAAATAATTTAAAATAACTACAGGAAGTGAAAGATAAACAAATTTAAGAAACTGATATCCAAACACATTCAATTTATAAGACGTTTAACATGAGAAAAATGGGTCTGTTCTAATAAATTTGGGTGACCGTGATAAATACAATATGACATCAAGAGTCTAAGTGTGAACCTACATTTAACATTTAAAACAACAAAATCCATCAGCTTGCTGTTAACATTGAGCTCATTGTAAACCAAACAGGAGTAGTTGGCCTGATGGTCACTCTTGTCCAGCTTAACGCTGATGATACTACTGGACCTTCCTCCCAGCACCGTAGAGGCTTGCAATTCTGGGATATCTGAAAATAAAATATGACTGATAAAAGCTACATTGTGTAAACTTAAGCTAACAAAGAAACTTTAAGTGACCCAAACCCATCTAACAAAAAAGAAAAAAAAAAAAGGTTTAATAGTCTTAAAAGAGGCTAAATAATTTGTTAAACAAAGGATGAACAATCAATAGGTAGCAGTTCTTATGCTGTGACACTAATTTGACAATAGTTAGCAGTTCTTATGTAGCTACACTAATTCAATCAACAGATATAATTATTCTAATGCAGCTACACTAATTTGATCAATAGGTAGTAGTCCTAAATGCAGCGACTCTAAGAATTAAATTAAAAGGTTGAAATTATGATGCAGATACATTGATTTAATCAACAGGTAAAAAAAAACTAGAAATTACTTTACAAAAATATCACCCACCAGATGTAAAATTTCCATTCTTTAGCCACACGATGGTGGGATCAGGGTTTCCCCCAGCTGATGAGCACGTAAATTTGACAACTTTTCCTTCTGAATAGACAGGACCCATGTCATCTCGGGTGATACTTGGTGGGCCAGGAGGCACTGAGAAATTCACACATTCTAATTGTAAATCTAATTGTGCTTGTAAGATAACCTTATTGAACAGTAACTAAGCAATCTTGAAACACAAATAGCAGTAATTAAAACTAAAAAGGTTTATATATATATATATATATCAATAATTATTTTAGTCTAAGTAATGGAATTAATTTCCATGAACTGTGATAAACGCAACTGATCATAGTGCAAGTGAGTAAACACTCATAAAGATGTCTTTTTATGCATAAAACAGTGAGAGTTTATTAATAGTAAATTTTCAATTGTTACAGAGGAAAGATTAATAATTTTGTTTAGCAATAGTTTCTTTACAAAAAAAAATTACAATTACATGAAGGAACAAACACTTTAAGAACAATATCAAATCTACCATGAGATTTGATTTACATGTACGATGCCCTAATAATAAATGAACGAAATTGAAAACGGCATGTAAATTGTCAATGGGAATAATTTTACCCTTATTCCTTAACAAAAATTTTAAAATTTGGTTTTAGATTTTACTTTCTAGTGAGAATAAATTGGATGTATTTGATACGATGCCCTAATAATAAATGAACGAAATTGAAAACGGCATGTAAATTGTCAATGGGAATAATTTTACCCTTATTCCTTAACTAAAATTTTAAAATTTGGTTTTAGATGTTACTTTCTAGTGAGAATAAATTGGATGTATTTGATATATAAAAATAATACAACAATATGATAAGTCTGCCTTAATCTAGTTTATATATGTATCATGATACCCAAAGCAGAAATGGAAATATATACACAAATATATATATATTTTTAAAAAAAAAGAAATTATATCTAATGGTACAAATGGAAAACTATTTTCTTTTTAAATTATTTGAAGAAAAAAAAATGTGTTGTCGGTTTTTTTAGGAAGTTAAAGAAATGAAATTTACTTGCAGTCTGTAATTTATAAGCCAATAAAATTAATCGAATTCAAAGCAATTTAGATAATTAATTAGGTTACTATGAATACTCAGGGTCGGAAGCACTTAACACATAAATAATAATAGTAATAATATTAATACTAAAATACTAAATACACTAACCGCAGAATCAATAATTATAAGGATAACAGAAATAGAAATAGTTAGAGCAGGGACATCATTTCAGTTTTATTCAGAAAAAGGGAAAGGGGGGGGGGGGGGGGGGGTTTTTGGGGGGTTGAAGGATTTTTTTATAACGGGAGGCACGACAGGACATACTCATAGTAGTCATAGCAATTTCAATAAAAATGGCCACAATAATAAAAATATAATGATAATGTTTTCTATTGTTAATTTTAAATAAATGAATTGAATAATTCTTTATTATTTATTTGATTTTCTGCTGTGCTAGATACAGATACTGTGATACCAAGTGGGAAAAAAATCTTGCTAATTATAATTTATTTATTTTTTAGTGGGGGGGGGCTCCCACTCCCTACCTTACCAAAATGATGTCCTGAGTAAGAGAGCAAAAACTTACATAGAACGGTAAGGGAAGCTGTCTGAATACCCGCATCTTTTGTCCTGCAGGCATATACTCCATTATCCTCTTTCTTGACATTAGTTATAAAGAGATCATATCGATTAATAGTTGAAACACGGCTGGAAGCATCAAAACGCTCAGATTTTAAAAATAATATTGAGGTGTTGCCTGATCCTGCAAAATAAAAAAAATTATGGGGCATTTATTATTATTTATTTTATCATCCAGTTTATTTAGAGTGGCTGCCCTTTATTTTTCATAATAAAAATTCCTTAGAATTGGAGATTTATATAAGTTGAGTTTAAGTATATGATCTATTTAATATCAGGCATCCCTAAATTTTATATCTAAAGTATTATTTAAAAGGGATTGCATCATTTTTCTGAAAGTTTGTGTTGACCATAAAATAAAATTAGAAGAGATCGGCAGTCGCCTTGGCCTGAATAATTTTCGCCCAGTTTTTAAAAAGAGTAACAAAGGGATAGCATTCTATTGACTAATCATATTTCTCGGTTATATCCCCTTGATCAACTAAATGTAAGTATATTTATCTAATTTTCTTCAAATTTGAATAAAATAAATAAGCACCTACAAAAACGCTTTATAACTCACGTGATAAGTACTTATATATTAAAAGCTTAATTTAAAATTTCAGAAAAATTTAAACACTAGAAATATCATCATATTTAAGACAGTCCATTGACAAAAAAAAAACAAAAGCAAATTGAAACAAAATATACAGGAGACTCCTTCTACCTGAACTATCTCTGCTCCATATTAAGTTCGGGTCCTCAATGTTTAGTCTGCATTCAAATGTGACATTCTCTCCTTCTCTTACACTGACACTTTGAGGCCTCAGTAGCCACTCCACAGCTTGACCGCTGGCCGCTTTCAAATGAAACAAATGTGTTTATGTGGTCAAAGTTTTTTACACAACCCATGATAAACAAGTAAGAGAAAACAATAGAACAGAAAATCGAATATTTTCAAGATAATATATCAAGAAGAGTTATTCTAGATCAAGGTTAGTCGAAAGGTTATAACAAGAAAATACATTGATTGCTAAGTGGTTGAATGTCAAGATTTATAGTGTACATTGTGGCCATGTGTACCTGAACAAATGAAGGGGTTGCATTACGAGTTAAGTATACCGTAACTAAATAAATATTTTTAAGCAAATAATTTTTTCGTTCAAAAAATTAAATGGTAAGTTTGATATAAAATTTCTATCTTTCGGGTGAATGACTTTTTAGGGAAACTTATTAATTAGATATTCCCTGTATCCCTATTAAACATTAAGAATTTCACTTAAGGTTTTAATCAAAGCTAAGATCACGTAAGGTTTTTATTCCTAGCATGCGAAATATCGTCTGTATTTTTATAATATAGGAGATTATAACTCATTAATGTTTGAAGTTAAAGTTTGAGATTTGAGATATTAAAATAATCTCATTATTTAATTGGCCGGTATTAAAACAGTTCTATTTATTATGACTTTTTTGATAAATCACTAATAATTTAAAAATTAATAATGCTATTTATAGGTATATTTATATTTAATTTACTATTCGTTTATTTAAAATATTTTTTTGATAAAGTTGCATTATTTTTTATCATTTCTTTTTTCCTTTTTTTTTTTGAATCCAATCTATGGGTGCTGGGACAAGGGGGTTCTTAAGAAGAAAAAAGAAGACACTACACAGAAACCGCTGTGTCTCCTGTTATGTTGAGCCTGGAGTAGAGTGACACTGTTAACGCTAGAGACAGATGAGGAGAAATGAAGACAAATGGCGTGGGTCACGTGACGGGTTAAAGATGGCCGCGCCACCGAGACAGAAAGGGTAACATACAAGATCAATCTCAATGTTACTCAATTTAATCAAAGAGGTTTTGAATTATTTCCATGTTGTGTGGTGGGGAAGAAACTCATTTTTCATTTAAAATTAATTTAATGTATTATTAATCGATTCTAAAATAAAAACAATAAAAACTCTATCTGGATTTTACTTTTTAGCAGACTGAGCTAGTGTTATGTATGCTAGGTAAATGGGTATAAGTGCTTTCTTTTATTTATATGTTCCATAAAATAAACACTTTTCCATGTGTGTCTATGTGTGTGTGTGTGTGGGGGGGGGGGGGGGGGGGGGGTTAAATGATATTAAGAAACGTGTTAATAAAGAACTATAAATTTTTCTAAGAAAATTTAATTTAAAAATTAAATAAAAAATACAACCAGCTGTCTTGACTTTAAAACATTGAGATTCGGTAAAGAAAGAAATGATTTTTTTTTAATAATCCACAAAAAGGGAAAACTCTAATTCAATGTTTCGTCACTATGCATTGATTTATTTCCCTTGTTTAACGTAATGTGTTGATGTGATGTCATCGTTTTTGTCTCATCTCATCAAGTTTGTCTTGTCAAACTTGCCACACACACAAACATTGCATATTTTAACAGAAATCTCTCTCAATTTACACGAAAATGAATGAATTTACACATTTTTAATCATTTCTTGTTATTAAAACTTTTCACTTGCTGTAAACCATCTCTTCATTGGAGTACTACAGCTCTCGCTTACTGTAAAACATCTCTTCACTGGATTACTACAGGTTTTTTTTTTTTTATTTTCCTTTATGGCTTTTTAATTTATATGTTTAATAAAAATTAATGGCTTTAAAAGTAGTTTTAGCTTTAAGAATTATTTTTTTTTTTAATTTTTATCTTTAATACTTTTTGGAGTACTACAGCTCTCGCTTACTGTAAAACATCTCTTCACTGGATTACTACAGGTTTTTTTTTTTTATTTTCCTTTATGGCTTTTTAATTTATATGTTTAATAAAAATTAATGGCTTTAAAAGTAGTTTTAGCTTTAAGAATTATTTTTTTTTTTAAATGTTATCATTAGTACTTTTATCTTGATGAGCTTTAATTAAAATAATATTGAATTATATACTCTCATTTCATTCAAGCATGAATGTGAAATCAAGCGTAAATAAATGTAATTAACATTATACTCAATTCCTTTGTGCTAATATTTTATTATTTTTTTTAATGGGAAGAAAACATTTTACAGTACTAAGATAACTCCAATGCACCGCCCGGCCATCGTTCCTTGATTGTGTCCCCTTGTAATGCATCACGGAAGTGATGTCACCTACTGAACCCACTCATCAAATTTGCATAGTGCTATCCTTTTAAAAAAAAGTTTGGGGGGGGGGAGGTTGTTGTGAGTGCTAGGGAGGGTGACAACTGCAGATGGAGGGGTGGCTGTGGTGAAAGAAAAGGTGTAGGGGGCTGGGGAGGGCTGTGGGAGACGGTAACTAGCCAGACTTGACGAGCAAAGTGAGCGGAGGAAGAAACGGTCTAGGAAAAGCCGTGCTAGTGAGTACCCACAATGTCCGAGGAAATGGTTGTTTTAACGTCACTTCCCGTCATCATGACGTACACCATCTTTCAAATCTGTTGTTTATGGCTGTAGGATTGTATGACTTATGTTTGTTGTCATCGGAATGCTATGATTCAACCTGTCATTGTCATGCTGTTATGTGTGTCAACATTTAATCAATGTACAGTAAGACAGAAACAGATAATTGGCAACACTAATACAGTAAGTATCAACATCGAATCTAAGTTTAAGAACATATGCTCAAATACAGAGTCAAAGGCAGACTAAATCACAGACCCAACCAAAGAATCAAAGACAGACTAAATAAGAGACACAATCAAATAATTAAAGAATCAAAGACAGACTAAATCACAGACCTAATCAAAGACTCAAACACAGTATCAATCACAGATACAATCAAAAACTCAAAGACAGAATAAGTCACAGACCCAATCAAAGACAGACTGAATCACAGATACAATCAAAGTCTCAAAGACAGAATCAAACACAAATATTTTAAGATTCGTCTAAAAATAATGATACCAATCTTGCTGTCCGTCTTGACTTTGTGTTAATCTTGACTTTGTGTTCAATCTTGAATTTGTTGTCAATCTTGAATTTGTTGTCAATCTTGACTTCGATGTCAATCTCGGTATTATTGTCACTTTTGGTTTTGTTGTCAATCTTGACCTTGTAGTCAATCTTGACTTTGTTCTGCTGCACCTCGGACATTCTACTCAATTTAAAACGGCTGGCCTAAGGTCAGTGACCCTTCTAATGCCAGGGTCAGCGATTGTCTTTCCCCCGTGGACTTTAACTTCTAGACATCTTGTAATCTGTAACTCAAGCATGGACTGTCCAGTATCTGCAACTCAAGCATGGGCGGTCCAGTGTTGACCATCTCGTACAAGTATCTCAGATTGTTATCGGTCAGACTGCCACCATTGTGGTGCCGGCATTATGGTGCAGGGATCCATACCATTGACTGCACAGACTCGCCTCGTCTTCATCAGTATCCCTTTGTTAAAACAACTGCTGTTGGAATAGCCTTTTTATTGCCGGAGTCTTGGGCAATAACAGCAACCTGGCGTCCAGCAGTCTGGTGTCCAGCAGCCTGGTCACCAGCAGCCTGGTGGTGTCCAGCAGCCCGGTGTCCAGCAGCCTTGTTGTACAAGTTTTACAATAATCCAGGTAGTACAAGACTTCCAAGAATGAGTCATGCACAAATCTAACAGCTCATTTACAGGAAACGAATCCATTAAAAACACTTGGTTACAATACATATAAAACACTTGGTTACAATACATATAAAACACTTGGTTACAATACATATAAAACACTTGGTTACAATACATATAAAACACTTGGTTACAATACCTATAAAACTTTTAGTTACAATAAATATTCAACATTTAGTAACAATACATTTAAAACAGTTGGTTACAATACATATAAAACAGTTACAATACATATAAATTTAATTCACTTTGTTACAATGCATATAAAACACTTGGTTACAATACATATAAAAAATACATAAGTATGTCTTAATCGTAGACAATAGATCTTCTCACAATGTGAAAGTAATATCCGACTGCGGTATTCACTGGTAAATTACAGTGAGTACATTTTTTGTTTCAGGTAAATTGTTTTGTTTCAGAAGGAGCTGTAATCTTTTGGGCTGTATCTTCGCGCCGAGTGAGGAGGGGAAAATCATTCGTAATTTTATAAGATACGTTTTGGAGTATCAGTATCATCACGTGACAGACTATCGGATACAACCTTTTGCCAGTGCAGCCCATTAGCGAACAAGGGCCAGTACCCCCCGGTACAAGGGACGCGATTAATCAAGGGGACATAATCTATCATTGTTGTAGCCACACTGGGAAGAGCTGGGGGCCGCTGGCGTTGATCATAGCTAAATTAATATGGTGGGGGGGGGCTATTGATTAGAGTTTTGTGGGGGGGGGGCTGGGGGTGGTCGAGGAAAGATGGAAGGGGAATACAAGGTCATAAAAGAGACAGGCTGCTCCATAGACTAGGCTGCTCCATAGACTAGGCTGCTCCATAGACTAGGCTGCTCCATAGACTAGGCTGCTCCATAGACTAGGCTGCTCCATAGACTAGGATGCTCCATAGACTAGGCTGCTCCATAGACTAGGCTGCTCCATAGACTAGGATGACGTAACGGGAATTTGATAGAAAAGGAAAGTCAGAAACGAAACAAATTAAAAAACAACAAAAGAAATGGACATTTGGGGAGTTGGATGGTAGGAAATGGACATTTGGGGAGTTGGATGGTAGGAAATGGACATTTGGGGAGTTGGATGGTAGGAAATGGACATTTGGAGAGTTGGGTGGTAGGAAATGGACATTTGGAGAGTTGGGTGGTAGGAAATGGACATTTGGAGAGTTGGATGGTAGGAAATGGACATTTGGAGAGTTGGATGATAGGAAATGGAAATTTGGGGAGTTGGATGGTAGGAAATGGACTTTTGGAGAGTTGGATGGTAGGAAATGGACATTTGGGGAGTTGGATGGTAGGAAATGGACATTTGGAGAGTTGGATGATAGGAAATGGACATTTGGGGAGTTGGATGGTAGGAAATGGACATTTGGGGAGTTGGATGGTAGGAAATGGACATTTGGAGAAGTGGATGGTAGGAAATGGACATTTGGGGAGTTGGATGGTAGGAAATGGACATTTGGAGAGTTGGATGGTAGGAAATGGACATTTGGAGAGTTGGATGGTAGGAAATGGACATTTGGGGAGTTGGATGGTAGGAAATGGACATTTGGGGAGTTGGATGGTAGGAAATGGACATTTGGGGAGTTGGATGGTAGGAAATGGACATTTGGAGAGTTGGATGGTAGGAAATGGACATTTGGGGAGTTGGATGGTAGGAAATGGACATTTGGAGAGTTGGATGGTAGGAAATGGACATTTGGAGAGTTGGATGGTAGGAAATGGACATTTGGAGAGTTGGATGGTAGGAAATGGACATTTGGAGAGTTGGATGGTAGGAAATGGACATTTGGAGAGTTGGATGGTAGGAAATGGACATTAGGAGAGTTGGATGGTAGGAAATGGACATTTGGAGAGTTGGATGGTAGGAAATGGACATTTGGAGAGTTGGATGGTAGGAAATGGACATTTGGAGAGTTGGGTGGTAGGAAATGGACATTTGGAGAGTTGGATGGTAGGAAATGGACATTTGGAGAGTTGGATGGTAGGAAATGGACATTTGGGGAGTTGGATGGTAGGAAATGGACATTTGGAGAGTTGGATGGTAGGAAATGGACATTTGGGGAGTTGGATTGTAGGAAATGGACATTTGGGAAGTTGGATGGTAGGAAATGGATATTTGGAGAGTTGGATGTTAGGAAATGGACATTTGGAGAGTTGGATGGTAGGAAATGGACATTTGGAGAGTTGGATGGTAGGAAATGGACATTTGGGGAGTTGGATGGTAGGAAATGGACATTTGGGGAGTTGGATGGTAGGAAATGGACATTTGGAGAGTTGGATGGTAGGAAATGGACATTTGGAGAGTTGGATGGTAGGAAATGGACATTTGGAGAGTTGGATGGTAGGAAATGGACATTTGGAGAGTTGGATGGTAGGAAAGGGACATTTGGGGAGTTGGATGATAGGAAACAGATGTTTGGGGAGTTGGATGGTAGGAAATAGATGTTTGGGGTGTAGGGGGTGGCAGAAAATGGATTTGAGGTGAAAATAAATTTAGAACATTTTTTTTTTCACAAAAAACATTCACTTTGATGGATGTCATTATTCGTACATATAACAGTGCCGTAAAGCTTATATGACAGTGACATAAAGCTTATATGACAGTGATGTAAATCCCATCAATTTTGAGTGCTGTGACGTAAGTGCACATGATGGCAGGGATATTGTTGGTTCACAATAACCCATTAATTTGCATTGCATTCATCCCTCAGACAAATCCATTCATACGATGAATTGAATCGTACAGACCGTACATATACATATACACATTTCCAGACAGCATTCAATGGAAGCATTTGTCTAAGGTTCTCTGCCTGGTAACTCTAACATTTCTTTTAACGAATGACCTCCCCTTGCTCCTTCTTTTAAAGCACTTCAGATGAACCTCGTTTTAAGTGATTTATCTGAAATTCACTGCCCCCCCCCCCCAACCACTTTTTTTTTTAACCCCTCCTGAACACCAGATTGACACGAGCTGCCAAACAGTCATGCCGCGATGAAAGGCAAGACCTGGTTGAAACATTCAACTTACAGACAGACCTAAAGACCTAAACAGACATTGTTAGAGGGACTCTCTTAGAGGTGCGGACGTCGGGTACAAAGATGGCGCTGACAGACGCGGACTGGTTTATCGCTGGGTTGTTTCCGTGGCACTGTTGGGTCGCTGACAAACTGGCGGCAAAACACACGTACAAACTCGGTGATAAACAAACACACACACACACGCGGACCTTGTGATCTACAAGTGGACATAAGGAACGGTACGGGTGGGAGGGGCAAGGGGGGGGTGGGGGTCAGAGGTTGTTGGGTGATGGGACAAAGTAACGTATTTCTTAGATGTTTGGTGAATGGTCAAATTACTTCTAGATTTACAAAAACAATTGGAAGATTTGATGAAGATTTACGTGGTACAAAGCGGTGAATATCTAGTCAGGATGTAAGTGAACATCTGGTCAGGATGTAAGTGAACATCTGGTCAGGATGTAAGTGAACATCTAGTCAGGATGTAAGTGAACAACTTGTCAGGATGTAAGTAGTTTTATTAGTGGACGAGATTGTCTTCAGAAACAAACAATATTAAACCATTGAGGATTACCAAAAAGAATGCAACTCAAAGTGGGGATCAGAATACGATGGGTTAGGATTAGGGTTAGGGTTAGGGTTAGGATTAGGGCTAGGGTTAGGGTTAAGATGTAGTAGTAAAAAAATAAAATATTTTTTTTGTAAAGGCATATGCCCAGCTGCCTCAAGCCCTCTTCATCATTCATTTCTTTGAAAAGTTTTTCAATACAAGAATTGAATCCGAAAAAACACATGTTTCTATCACAACCCATTTTCATCGCAGCGGTTCTGTAAGCAAGGGTTGTGGAAAACCAAAGTAGAAAAACCCCACCATGTTTTTGACGCTAAGACAGATTGTTGAGAAGCGCAGGATATTTCCCCCCTTCGCCTCCAACATTCTTGAGACCACACGCAATCTTTGTTATTTGATTTAACCAGCACATTCGTCAACAACCCGATGGAGATCTCTCGCGCAGACCTGCCACAAGCTATTCTGATTTTCCACAACTTTCGCAGACTTTTAATCTTGCCAGGGCGCATGTCACTTGCCAGGGCACCGGTCGCTTGCCAGTGCACCGGTCGTTTGTGGTGACTTAATCGCAGAAAATCAAGCCTTTCAAAAGTGCATTAATCATAAACATACGACTGGCTTTGGTGAGCCAACGAGGCAGGGAGTGACAAATGATGTGGAGGGAGGCTACTCTGCTCGCCTCTGTCCGCCATTGTTTTCTGCCTTGGCTTTGCGCCGATTGCTTCAATATTTGACCTCTGCAGTTTAAATAGGCCATCAAATTGTTGAGTTGGCTGTATCAATGTGCAATCAGGAGGACAAACACGGGCCTCGGATGGGAGAGTGGGGCATGGATTGTGGGGGGTGGGGGTGGGGCATGGATGAAGGGGTGGGGCATGGATGGAGGGGTAGAGAATGGCTAGGGGGTGGGCATGTTGGGGCCAATTTTGTCTGAATAAGACCGCGTTAGAAGAGTTGAAAAGAAAAGGTTCCCAAGTCAGGCAGAGAGAGGAGGGACTGGTAATTATAGAGTTTGAGAATACCTTCATGTGGATGGAGATTGAGAGTACCTTCATGTGGATGAAGTTTGAGTTACCTTCATGGGGATGAAGTTGGAGATTATCTTCATGGGGATGAAGTTTGACATTACCTTCATGGGGATCAAGTTTGAGATTAGCTTCATGGGGATGAAGTTTAAGATTACCTTCATGGAGATGAAGTTTGAGATTACCTTCATGGGGATCAAGTTTGAGATTAGCTTCAAGGGGATGAAGTTTAAGATTACCTTCATGGAGATGAAGTTTGAGATTACCTTCATGGGGATGAAGTTTGAGATTAGCTTCATGGGATGGAGTTTGAATTGGATTTGGAGTCGTATAGGTTCTGAAGAATGTATAGACATTTTTTTATAACTTCAGTTGAACCAAATAAGTATCGCCATGGCGATTATCTTCAGGAAGTCATCTTTAACGCCATTTCCACCTCATTCTATTCATAGTGTTGGTGATGTTTACACGGAATCGACTTCTGCAATAGAGTATCGATTACTTGAGCCCAGAGACAAGAGACATGAGAGGGCAGTGTAAAAGCTGGATGAAAGGAGAAAGTGACTTTGAGGAGAAGGATATTGAGTTAGAGGTATAAAGGGAGAGAATTTAATCAGGATATTTGAGTGGGTCAAGAAATGAGTCAAGCTTTTTTTTTTTTGGGGGGGGGGGGCAGAAAAAGAAAGGGGGGAGCTTTTGAATGGAAGGGTTGGAAAGATTCATTACTTAGAAGCAGGAGTCCGTTGTAAATTTTAGCAGGTGGTCAAAAAATGAGCCAAGGTTTTTTTTTTTTGGGGGGGGGGGCAGAAAAAGAAAGGGAGGAGCTTTTGAATGGAAGTGTTGGAAAGATTCATTACTTAGAAGCAGGAGTCCGTTGTAAATTTTAGCAGGACTCAATGTTGTGTAGGCCCTACAGCATTGTAAGTTATTTGATGAGCACTGACCTGAAGAATGCGCTAGGAAGCTGTTCTATACTGCCTAAAGCCAGGCGCCTATTTAATACTGGCAGGCACTAAATGAGAAAGTAGGAATGCTTTAGATGGCGTCCGAAAGACAGGCAAGAAAACCCAGGTTAAAACCAAAGATTTGTATACCACAAAACCACATTTTTCAAAGGGAGAAAATAAATTGAAACATATCATTACCGTCCACTAATAGTAAGAGATGCACATAATGGTCAAAATGAGTTGAAGACTATGCCAAAATACTTGTAAAGAAAAGTCGTTTTTTTTTGTTTAGATCTGGGATTGTCTTGTATCTAACGTTATTAAACCGGAGTTGGAAATCATGAAAATAGACTGATTGGCTCATTTGAGCTCAAGGCCAAGTTTGTTAAAACAGCTGTACCTGGTTCATGTCACTTCTCAGTCTTTGTTCTCTGTGTTCCTAACCCAGTTTCTAAGACAAGACCACCATACTGGAGGCTTCACGTCCTGTCTGACACAAAGTCAAGGCCGTGGTTCGATTGGGATATAAACATAGATGTTGATGGAGTTGCTGGCCCTTGTAGTTTCGGGCTCAAATTGTAAATATTGGATTATTATTATTTGTGTTTTTGGCTTGTATTCTGGATTTTGATTTATTTTTATTTAAAAAAAAAAACAAACAAATTAAAATGAATTGTTGAATATCTTCATGTCGGATCCATTAATACGAAACACAAACCATCAGCTGGAGTCGACAGCTGGAGTTGTCAGCTGGAGTCGTCAGCTGGAGTCGTCAGCTGGAGTCGTCAGCTGGAGTCGTCAGCTGGAGTCGTCAACTGGAGTCGTCAGCTGGAGTCGTCAACTGGAGTCGTCAACTGGAGTCGTCAACTGGAGTCGTCAACAGGAGTCGACTACTTTTATAGTAGTTTAGTTTCTTATCCATAATATCCTTTGGATGGGATAAGATGGCGAAATAGTTTTGCATGTGATCCCCCCTCCCCCCCCCAGTTCGCAGCAACTCAAGGGGCCAAACAACTCCCAAGACCCCATCGTCTGCCAGACGCTGGTGCCTGGGGTCTGGTCGGCCCNCGTCAGCTGGAGTCGTCAACTGGAGTCGTCAACTGGAGTCGTGAACTGGAGTCGTCAACAGGAGTCGACTACTTTTATAGTAGTTTAGTTTCTTATCCATAATATCCTTTGGATGGGATAAGATGGCGAAATAGTTTTGCATGTGATCCCCCCCCCCCCCCCCCCCAGTTCGCAGCAACTCAAGGGGCCAAACAACTCTCAAGACTCCATCGTCTGCCAGACGCTGGTGCCTGGTGTCTGGTCGGCCCAAAGTTTTCAAATTGTTTGTGACCTTGCTCCTTGCAAGTTTAGGGAGAGAACTCTTTCTTTTGAGAACACTGTAGGAGGGAGGCAATTGTCTTGTGTATACGTCAATAATTTATTTGGCGAGGCAAAGGAGGGGGGTGGGGTAAGGGGGAGCAGTGAACTCCATTGGTGGGGGGAGGAAAGGCGCCCTGTACATGCGCCTTTTGTTTATAGGTGTGGCGAATGTGTGGTTTCGCTGGTAGGGTGGGGGCTGGGGGTGGTTGGGGCAGTGTGGGTGGTGGGGGCGGTGTCTCTGACAAAGGATTCTGTCTATCCTACAATATTAATAGGATACTCATTACAGGACATTGGCACAAAGTGTGAAACTTGAACACTTGAGAAGGAGATTTCTGCTTAAAATACTAATTCCATAAAGGCAAGGGAATCATGAAGCAGTATCAAATAATAATAATAATAATAATAATAAAACATGAAAAAAACCTGTCATCATTGATGTACTATAATGGGGTGTGCTATAATCTGATGTGCTACAGTTTGATGTGCTATAACGTGATGTGATATAATGTTAGGTGCTATAATGTGATGTGCTATAATGTGATGTGCTTTAATTTGATGTTCTATAATATGCTGTGCTATAATATGAGCATCAATTTAAAAATATGTTTCTTTTATTTTAAACTTATTCAGTTTTTCATGTACTGAAAAGTTTGACCTTATGATTTCCATTGTCAGGAGAGCAAAGTGAATTTCTTTTCTATGTGAGTTTTATCACCAGCCTCTCTTTCCTATACTAACCTAAACAAAGTCAATTGAGTGCCACCATCCCTGTACTACATTCAATAGAACCAAACAATGTCAATTTAGTACCACCCATCTTGGACTACATCCAACTGAACTAAACACAGTCAGTCTAGTACCACCATCCTTGCACTACGTCCAACTGAACTAAACAAAGTTAATTTAATACCAGCTATCCTTGCACTACATCCAATAGAACCAAACAAAGTCACTTTAGTACCATCCATCCTTGCACTAAATCCAACAGGACTAAACAATGTCAGTTTAGTACCACCATACTTGCACTAGCATCCATTAGAACCAAACAAGATCAATTTAGTGCCACCCATCCTTGCACTACATCCAATGTAACGGTCAATCCGGCAGAAAAACAGGAGCACAGCTCGCCAGAGATATCGTTTAACAATAAAAGCCCTCGGTGAGCCCTCGTATAAACACATCAGCCAGGTCCTCCTCGTCTTAGAACTTCTTGTGGCGCTCTCGCGATTATTATCGTGACCTTTCACCCCGAGAGCCGTCTGCCAAGGTGTGAGAGTACGCGCGGCCAGATCATGTGTGATCTATGAGCAGATACGTCCACTGGAGGTGGTGGTGGTGTGTGTGGTGTGTGTGTGTGTGGGGGAGGGGGGGGTTTGCAGTTGTTTATACCAATAACACCATCACACCGCCAGCCCTGGGGAAATATTACCAATGACGTCACTATTTTTTTTTGAACCGGAGGTGATTTAGAGACCATCACTTCTTCAGATCGAGGCAGTATGTGAAATGTTTGCGGGGGGGGGGGGGATCAGGGCGCGAAATCTTGCTTTAGAAAAGTCATGGCAATCAATGCAATGTATGCGGTCCGATGTGTGTTCTGTAAACGTTGCTACGCAATTATCGTGATGTATATCATTGTAATGGATCTGATCTTAGCAGTGGCGGCGCCTGGATGGCGAGACAGGCCTTGAGACTTTCTTCACCTAGATCATGTGATAAGTATTTTGATACAAATGCTGTGTTCATCGGATAAGTGCGTTCATTGGCTTAAATAGGGGTGGTGCCACCCAGGGCGGGGCGATCATTTTCCCCCGCCACCCAGCCCCCCTGTCCACGAACCCCTCCCCCCCTCTACAGTTGCCAGAAAAGCCACCCCTCCATATGAAGGGAGAAGTGGCACCCGGGGCGTTGATTGTGTTGATACAAATGCTGAAGTCATGGGATAAGAATTTTGATACAAATACATTGATGATGATATAAATATATGACATTGTCAGTTGTGTGTTTATATGACATTGTCAGTTGTGTGTTTATATGACAGAGTCAGATTACATTACATTAACTGACACTACAAATAATTAAGTGTTCGTTTTCAATCCTATCATTACAGAGAAAGTTCATATTTTAAATTAAATAAAAAAATGAATTATGCAGTTAGACTTCATAAATATAATAGATTATCACCAAAATACCATTTTCACATCTGCTGGAACGCGTAGAGTAGCTAGTAGCACATTTAGTCACTTTATAACTGATTAAAAATATAATTTAAAAAAAAAAAAAAAAAAAAAATAAAAAAAAAAAGAAAAAAAAAAAAAAAAAAAAAAAAATAAAAAAATAAGAAAAAAACAAACTAACGACTCATGATGATAAATGAAATTTAAAAATTGTATTTTTTGAAGTCATCCGACGATAGTCTGAGTCAGACGACACATGTGACATATCGTATGACAGTGACACCAAGACTGCAGGTGACAACAAGGTATGAAAAATCCCTGACTGGTACCCTGACAGCAAACGTAATTATTGTATCATATTTAGTTTTTCACCTCCGTCTCCGGACGGCGAGAAGTCGTTTGAAATGACAAGGGAAGGCAACCCATTAAAACTGTAGGTAGCCAAGACAAGGGACGACAACTCGGTAAAACCGTAGGAAGCCGAGACAAAGGACGACAACCCAGTAAAACTGTAGGTAGCCGAGACAAGGGATGACAACCTAGCAAAACTGTAGGTAGCCAATGTAAGGACGACAACCCAGTAAAACTGTAGGTAGCCGAGAAAAAGGACGACAACCCAGTAAAACTGTAGGTAGCCGAGACAAGGGATGACAACCTAGCAAAACTGTAGGGAGCCAATGTAAGGACGACAACCCAGTAAAACTGTAGTTAGCCGAGAAAAAGGATGACAACCCAGTAAAACTGTAGGTAGCCGAGACAAGGGATGACAACCTAGCAAAACTGTAGGTAGCCAAGGCAAGGAACGACAACTCGTTTAAACTGTAGAAAGCCAAGACAAGAGACAAAGATTCAATAAAACTGTAGGTAGCTATGACAAGGGACGACAACTCAATAAAATTGTAGGTAGCTATGGCAAGGGACGACAACTCGGTAAAACTGTAGGTAGCCGAGAAAAAGGACGACAACCCAGTAAAACTGTAGGTAGCCAAGACAAGGGACGACAATCCAGTAAAACGTTAGGTAGCCAAGGCAAGGGACGACGACTCAATAAAATTATAGGTAGCTATGACAAAGGGATGACAACTCGGTAAAACTGTAAGTAGCCAAGACAAGGGATGACAACTCAGTAAAACTGTAAGTAGCCAAGATAAGGGATGACAACTCAGTAAAACTGTAAGTAGCCAAGATAAGGGATGACAACTCAGTAAAACTGTAAGTAGCCAAGATAAGGGATGACAACTCAGTAAAACTGTAGGAAGCCAAGACAAGGGACGACAACTCGGTAAAACTGTAGGTATCCCAGACGATTTGTAAAAAAAGAGTTTTAAAATATTTGTTTAAAAGAAAAAAAGTCACGTGCTCACAGTGTATTCCGTCCTTCCTTTTTATTCTCCCCTGATCTGTCAATCTTTTCAACAGAGTTCTCAGCAAGGTATCCGCCACAGTCAGCAGAGAAAGGAAGGAAGGGGGAAAAAAACTTTAAACAAAAAAATAATTTTCTCCCTTTTTTTTTAAGATCAGGGAAAAGTGTGTGTGTGTGGGGAGAGAGGGAAATGTGGTGGATCGGAGATGGGGTGGCATGGGGGAAATGTGGGATGGGGGTGGCGTAAGGTGGTTAGGGGTGGCGTAAAGGGGATGGGGTTGCATGGGGTGGGGGGGGAGTGTGAGGTGGTGGGGGGGGGGGGGGGGATCAGGGCGCGAAATCTTGCTTTAGAAAAGTCATGGCAATCAATGCAATGTATGCGGTCAGATGTGTGTTCTGTAAACGTTGCTACGCAATTATCGTGATGTATATCATTGTAATGGATCTGATCTTAGCAGTGGCGGCGCCTGGATGGCGAGACAGGCCTTGAGACTTTCTTCACCTAGATCATGTGATAAGTATTTTGATACAAATGCTGTGTTCATCGGATAAGTGCGTTCATTGGCTTAAATAGGGGTGGTGCCACCCAGGGCGGGGCGATCATTTTCCCCCGCCACCCAGCCCCCCTGTCCACGAACCCCTCCCCCCCTCTACAGTTGCCAGAAAAGCCACCCCTCCATATGAAGGGAGAAGTGGCACCCGGGGCGTTGATTGTGTTGATACAAATGCTGAAGTCATGGGATAAGAATTTTGATACAAATACATTGATGATGATATAAATATATGACATTGTCAGTTGTGTGTTTATATGACATTGTCCGTTGTGTATTTATATGACATTGTCCGTTGTGTGTTTATATGACATTGTCATTTGTGTGTTTATATGACATTGTCAGTTGTGTGTTTATATGACATTGTCAGTTGTGTGTTTATATGACATTGTCAGTTGTGTGTTTATATGACATTGTCCGTTGTGTGTTTATATGACATTGTCAGTTGTGTGTTTATATGACAGAGTCAGTTGTGTGTTTATATGACATTGTCAGTTGTGTGTTTATATGACAGAGTCAGATTACATTACATTAACTGACACTACAAATAATTAAGTGTTCGTTTTCAATCCTATCATTACAGAGAAAGTTCATATTTTAAATTAAATAAAAAAATGAATTATGCAGTTAGACTTCATAAATATAATAGATTATCTCCAAAATACCATTTTCACATCTGCTGGAACGCGTAGAGTAGCTAGTAGCACATTTAGTCACTTTATAACTGATTAAAAATATAATTTAAAAAAAAAAAAAAAAAAAAAAAAAAAAAAAAAAAAAAAAAAAAAAAAAAAACTAAAAAAAAAAAAAAAAAAAAAAAAA
>CAXITT010000159.1:1061007-1072406 GCA_964033795.1 Lymnaea stagnalis | reverse complement strand
GGGGGGGGGGGGGCGGAAGGGGGCTAAAAATTTTTAAAAAATACGCTTGCAAGTAACGCTCTTCGTAAGTATCTAACTTAGTGCTCCCCCCCCCCCACCCCACCCCACCCACGAAGACTCGCCACCATACATTTTTTCACGGCCCTGAACTATATTACAAGTGTAGTGACCCACCCGGTTTGACACGACAGATTTATTTCAACCACCATTTCAGACAAAAATACCAAACGAAATATTATGCACCAAACGTACTTACGACAGTTTTAAAGAAAAAAAAAAAGAATCTCATTGACTGCTGTATTTAGAATTGTTGAATATCTTGCCCTTGAAAAACAGGAAGAACAGATTTTTGGGGGGTTGGGGCTGAAAATTTGATAACGTGTTGTCCTTGGCAAAGTCTCTGTGTGCCAAATTTCAGCTCGATAGGTCGACGGAGAGTGGGCCAATCAGCCGTCCGGAGATTTTGCCACCCAGTCAGCCAGGCAGCCACGAGGAAAATTGAAGATAACATAAAGGATTTATTTGTTTGGATCAATACATAAATCTTATCTTATCTTTATAAAGAACAAAATGAAGAGAACAAGTCGTAAATACAAAAGAAGGAAAATGACAGGAGACGGCAGTAGAACACTAAAAAAACGTTAAAAGAACAATAACAAATTAAAGAAACATAGAGATAGTTTAGAATAGAACAAAATGATATCTGCAAATTCTAGATTAAAAATGTGTATATCCTAAAATCATTGTTAAACGCGTTCAATAAGACAATGCGATTCTTGTGACGTAGCCAGTAGCGTACAGTTATAATTCTGACCTTGAAGCTTGAAATCAGGTAAAGTTTACGTAGGCACACGTAAGTATATCGTCTGTAGTGTTGATATGCCACGTAGGCACACGTAAGTATATCGTCTGTAGTGTTGATATGCCACGTAGGCACACGTAAGTATATCGTCTGTAGTGATGATATGCCACGTAGGCACACGAAGTATATCGTCTGTAGTGTTGATATGCCACGTAGGCACACGTAAGTATATCGTCTGTAGGGTTGATATGCCCCGTAGGCACACGTAAGTATATCGTATATAGTGTTGATATGCCACGTAGGCACACGTAAGTATATCGTCTGTAGTGTTGATATGCCACGTAGGCACACGTAAGTATATCGTCTGTAGTGATGATATGCCACGTAGGCACACGAAGGATATCGTCTGTAGTGTTGATATGCCACGTAGGCACACGTAAGTATATCGTCTGTAGTGTTGATATGCCCCGTAGGCACACGTAAGTATATCGTATATAGTGTTGATATGCCACGTAGGCACACGTAAGTATATCGTATGTAGTGTTGATATGCCACGTAGGCACACGTAAGTATATCGTCTGTAGTGTTGATATGCCACGTAGGCACACGTAAGTATATCGTCTGTAGTGTTGATATGCCACGTAGGCACACGTAAGTATATCGTCTCTAGTGTTTATATGCCACGTAGGCAGACGTAAGTATATCGTCTGTAGTGTTGATATGTCACGTAGGCACACGTAAGTATATCGTCTGTAGTGTTGATATGCCAACATATTGTGCAAACTTAATCGGCTTTCATTCTCCACTTAGGGGTGAAGGACATCGTTATCAAAGGGTTAAATCAAGGGAGAGCAGTCACTTGATTCGTCTGATCAAACAACCCAGACCCTGCACACAAACAAGGGGAGACAAGAAAAGGCAATTTACAACTTTATGTTAATGGCGTGGCCTTTGGCTCTAATTTGCATAATGGAACCCTCACACCCCAGACTCTACTTTATGGAGCCACCTGTAGGACGGGAAATATGTGCCACCCACACACAATGTCAATCCATGGCTCCACACTTCCCCCAGTAATTGAGGTGTGACGCAAGGTCTGACCTCAGGGAACCTTAATTTACGTCTCTTTGCGTCTCACGGTGCGAATTTCTGACTCCGAATATCTGACTCCGGATATCGGACTCTGTATTCAATTTCATACTCTAACATCCAATAGAACTTGTAACCATGTCAGATGGTAAGTCGGATTTGGGCAAAACGAACAAAAATAGTTAATTTTTTTTATTGGAAACCGGAAGTAACCAATGTGTTCCGACTCCACGTGCGGTGTGAAAGTGCGGCTCAAGTTTTAATGTCTGGTCCATTTGAGAAGCTTCCTCCACCTGGGGTGTCTTTCCTTTTTCCTGTCCCACTATCTCCCATGGGGAGCCTGACCTACTTTCCCTTTCATCCTGCGATGTCCCACCCAGACCATGAACGTTCCCCCTATTGTCAAGACGCGACAGAAGAAGTTCTTTTGTGAGCCAGGTGTCCTCCCTGCATCCTATAAATTAGTGGATCTCAAGTTTAAACTAGCTGTAGGGCCCAAATGAAGGCGATCGGTGAGTATCCCCAGGTTAGAGAGATGTGTCGATTAACACAAAAGAGAGTTGAGACAAAGATGAAACATTGAAAAACAGAGATTGGCCTTAAAACGAATGAATCAGGGCGCATAGTTTAAATATATTTATTTAAAAAAAAATATTTTTGTCTTTTAAAATTTTAAAGAAATTACTTAAACACCAGAAAATGCAAGATAAGTTCAGCATTAAAATGCAAGATAAGCTCACCATTACAATGCAAGTTAAGCTCACCATTATAATGCAAGTTAAGCTCACCATTACAATGCAAGTTAAGCTCACCATTACAATGCAAGTTAAGCTCACAATTACAATGCAAGTTAAGCTCACCAATAAACTATGCCATATTACGTTCACCATTACAATGCCAGATGAGTTAACCAATAGCATAACAGATAAGTTCACCATTACAATGCCAGATGAGTTAATCAATAATATAACAGAAAAGTTCACTATTACAATGCCAGAAAATTTTACAATTACATTGCAAGATAAGCTCACCATTACAATGTCAGATACGTTGACCATTACAATGCCAGATAAATTCACCATTACAATGCCATTAAGTTCACCATTTAAAATCTTTCTTCAAATCACACCTTCAACAGCTGTGAGTCGTGATGCCAATAACTGTGAGTACAACGAGCTTTGAGGACCACACTAATGTTAAAATAGCCATTAGGTTGTCGGGAACATCTCAACTAAATAGACCAATTTAAACAAAAAAATTTGAGAAAATTAAATCAATTAATTAGGTCAAGTTTCTTTCATAATCATTCGGCTTTTTTAAACAGTGGCCTCAAAAATGTTATCCCTGGACATAAAGCTCTTCGATAATCGTAACTGTCTTAAGCAATACACAAAGTCTGGCCATCTTATGGGTCCTATGGAATGTGATCGAGAGATAGGGTGGGAGGAATCATATTGCAGTTTTAGATATGATAACTCAAACAGAAAGTTGGGTTGTGGGGAATCATAGAGCAGTCCTAAATTTAAGAACTCAAACAGAAATATGGGGTGTGGGTAACCATAGAAGGAGTCCTATAAATGAGAACTCAAATGGGTTGTAAGGAATCATAGAAGCAGTCATAGATATGAGATTCAAAACAGAAAGATGGTTTGTGGGGAATTGCTTAGCAGTCCTAAATATGAGAACTCACACAGAAAGATGGCGTGTGGTGAATCGTAAGGGGGTAGTTTTTAAACTCGGAATGTCAGACGCAGAGCCAGGTTGTGAGAACAGGTTCAGCCACCAGGCTCTGCAGCCACTCAGCTCTAATGGCTTGGCCAAGATCTTCCAGCAGAAGTATGGTATTACAGACGCAACGAGCGCCCGTCGCAACACCACACGGCCTAATAGGCGCAATAACGCTCGGGTAAATAAACTCAGCTGCGCATCCGCCAACACTGGGTCGGAATACCATTTCTAAGACAACACAACTCCTTATTTTCCTAAACAGTCTTACGCAGCGGTTAGGATAGCCAAACGGATCCGTCAGAGGTTCTTACGTTTTAGAAAACATGCAACCCAAGTTTGGGATTTTCATTTAATAATGGAGACTAATATCAGTTTTGGAGATTTTAAAATGAAATCAAAATTTTATGTTGCTATCATTATGAATGTATTAAAACATATATGTATATGTGTGACTGACTACCTGACCAAATGTGGAAATTATTAATATGGGTTCAGGGACATTTGAGGGGTTTGAAAAAAAGGGGGCAGGGTAGTGGAGGGGGGTAGTGGAAGGGTGGTCTCCTGGACAAATTTTAAACTTAAAATGACATGTTCGTATGTTACGTCTAGTGACATTCTCTTTTTAAATGTTTGCGTTGTAACACCGTACACAAATCTTATTAATGCCATTTGACAAATCAGAGGTCAGTTGTACCCCCCCTCCCCTATTTACGTAACTGATTGTATCTGATGACATTTGAGAACCTTTCCGGAAAGGCTCACACACGCGGACGTCGGTGCAGGGCTTGTGTGGTGGCAAAAGGTTCGAGTCTCGTTAACAAGTTTAAGTAAACTGTCGTGGAAATATTTCAAACACGGGCAGGCGATGGTGAGAAACGAGTAGACCAGGGCAAACATTTTTTTAGGGATTACTGGGGAAGGGGAAGGGGGGGGGTGCGGTGTTTAAGTTTTGTAAATGCGGAAATATTAACTGGTGAAGTTGCGCAAACATTTACGTGAGCTCTGATATGATTGCTGACTGCTACAGGAGACGTTTCTCAGCATACCTTCAAGTGAGCTGAGACTTAGGGAAGGTTAATCTCTTTAATCTCCGTAGATTGAGACGGCGCGTTAACTGCATGTTTCTCAATAATCTCATCCGAAGTGTGAGGGCTTTTAGATCGCGTACGCCATCCTTACGCCCTACTGATATGTGGGCGTTTAAATCGAGTACGCCATCACTACGCCCTACTGAAATGGGTATAAAGAGATGAGATTTTTAAATTTCTTTTCTTTTTTTTTTTTAAACGCATGTGTTTAATGAAACGTGACCCCAATTAATATCGGACTGATTGATCGATCTCTTGTTGTGCCAACTTCCCGTCATCCTATCGAACTGAAACTTGGCACAAAGACTCGTTGCCGAAGACGACATATTCTGTGAAATTAGCACTTGCCCACCCACACCGACAAAATCAGTTTTTCCTGTTTTTCAACGGGAAGATGAATGAAAGATGATTTGTTCAATGGTTGCGTGTTCTGGTGTGGAGATTAATCGTGTAACTGTTGCTATGTGCCTTGTATTTGTGACGTAATTGGGTTTCAATATATCTTTAATCTATTAGGTTTTAAATGCCCTTAGTTTGATTTTTAAAATAAACTTTTCCCATGCCATAAATTAAATATTACAATCACATAAGTGATAAATCACCAACAATTACATCAATGCCAGCAAAAATGCATGTAAAGGGTTTATACGAAAAAACTAAGGGCTTGCCTAATTTTATATTGTTCCCTTTTATTTTTAACAATTCACGTTCACAATTTTTAAGAATAATTTTTTTTAAAAACATGTTAAGGTCCTTGGACTATTTTTTAAATAAAAATAAAATACATCTAAAACATGCATTAAAATGTTTTGGGAAGAGTCTCAGTCCCTTAGCAATGGCGACCAAGAGACATACAAAATGGTTTACTTTCAGTAATGGATGATAAACAAAGGAATAAGACATTTGAGTCGAGAGTTTACTCTACGTCACGTGTTGTGAGGACAAAAAAAAAGGCCTCCACTCTGTATTGTTATTTTGTGAAAGATGTTTAGAGAGTATGAAAACAAAACAACATTTGCGTCGCAAAAAAGCCTGACTTTAGCACACACACACACAAAAATGGCGTCTCATGCATGGTAGCACTGTTTCAGCTAATTTGTCTGGCAGCCATGCTTCTCCGTGTGGTGTGTCTAAGGAAGTGGGGGGAGGGGGGTGGTGGTTGAGGTTCTTGAAGGATGATTCTCAGCCGGGGGTCAATGGACCTTAAGAACTGGCANTCCAGCTATTAACCTATTTAATCCAGCTATTCACCTATTTATTCCAGCTATTCACCTATTTAATCCAGCTATTCACCTATTTATTCCAGCTATTCACCTATTTATTCCAGCTATTCACCTATTTAATCCAGCTATTCACCTATTTATTCCAGCTATTCACCTATTTAATCCAGCTATTCACC
The DNA here is from genome assembly GCA_964033795.1 of Lymnaea stagnalis. Classification (NCBI taxonomy): domain Eukaryota; kingdom Metazoa; phylum Mollusca; class Gastropoda; family Lymnaeidae; genus Lymnaea; species Lymnaea stagnalis. The sequence goes on along the minus strand of CAXITT010000159.1, from coordinate 1,066,300 downwards.
TATTTATTCCAGCTATTCACCTATTTATTCCAGCTATTCACCTATTTATTCCAGCTATTCACCTATTTAATCCAGCTATTCACCTATTTAATCCAGCTATTCACCTATTTATTCCAGCTATTAACCTATTTAATCCAGCTATTCACCTATTTATTCCAGCTATTCACCTATTTAATCCAGCTATTCACCTATTTATTCCAGCTATTCACCTATTTATTCCAGCTATTCACCTATTTAATCCAGATATTCACCTATTTATTCCAGCTATTCACCTATTTAATCCAGCTATTCACCTATTTATTCCAGCTATTCACCTATTTATTCCAGCTATTCACCTTTTTATTCCAGCTATTCACCTATTTAATCCAGCTATTCACCTATTTATTCCAGCTATTCACCTATTTATTCCAGCTATTCACCTATTTAATCCAGCTATTCACCTATTTAATCCAGCTATTCACCTATTTATTCCAGCTATTCACCTATTTAATCCAGCTATTCACCTATTTAATCCAGCTATTCACCTATTTATTCCAGCTATTCACCTATTTAATCCAGCTATTCACGTATTTATTCCAGCTATTCACCTATTTAATCCAGCTATTCACCTATTTAATCCAGCTATTCACCTATTTAATCCAGCTATTCACCTTTTTAATCCAGCTATTCACCTATTTAATCCAGCTATTCACCTATTTAATCCAGCTATTCACCTATTTATTCCAGCTATTCACCTATTTAATCCAGCTATTCACCTATTTATTCCAGCTATTCACCTATTTATTCTGCAATTTCCAAATGTACCCCGGAAATTTTGGCAATGGGTTTGTTTAAAAAATGCTTGTGAATTATTTTGATGGTGGTAGTGAGAACCACTGTTCGGGTTGTGTTAGTGAGAACCACTGTTAAAAAAAATAAAACTTGAGCCATGAAACAAATAAACAACAATAAAACAAGGCTTTTAATTTAATGAAAGAAAAAGAATAAGACCATGAATGGATCTGACTGCCAGTAGATTGTGAGACAATTGAAGTTAATAGATTGAGAGAAAGTTGTAGACTGCCAATAGATTGAGAGAAAGTTGTAGACTGCCAATAGATTGAGAGAAAGTTGTAGACTGCCAATAGATTGAGAGAAAGTTGTAGACTGCCAATAGATTGAGAGAAAGTTGTAGACTGCCAATAGATTGAAAGAAAGTTGTAGACGGCCAATAGATTGTGAGAAAGTTGTAGACGGCCAGTAGATTGAGAGACAGTTGTAGACGGCCAGTAGATGGAGAGAAAGTTGTAGACGACCAGTAGATTGAAAGACAGTTGTAGACGGCCAGTAGATTGAGAGAAAGTTGTGGACGGCCAGTAGATTTGAGAAAGTTGTAGAAAGCCAGTAGATTGAGAGAAAGTTGTAGACGGCCAGTAGATTGAGATAAAGTTGTAGACGGCCAGTAGATTGAGAGAAAGTTGTAGACGGCCAGTAGATTGAGATAAAGTTGTAGACGGCCAGTAGATTGAGAGAAAGTTGTAGACGGTCAGTAGATGGAGAGAAAGTTGTAGACGGCCAGTAGATTGAGAGACAGTTGTAGACGGCCAGTTGATGGAGAGAAAGTTGTAGACGGCCAGTAGATTGAGAGAAAGTTGTAGACGGCCAGTAGATTGAGAGAAAGTTGTAGCCGGTCAGTAGATTGAGAGAAAGTTGTAGACGGCCAGTAGATTGAGAGAAAGTTGTAGACGGCCAGTAGATTGAGAGACAGTTGTAGACGGCCAGTAGATGGAGAGACAGTTGTAGACGGCCAGTAGATTGAGAGAAAGTTGTAGACGACCAGTAGATTGAGAGAAAGTTGTAGACGACCAGTAGATTGAGAGACAGTTGTAGACGGTCAGTAGATGGAGAGAAAGTTGTAGACGGCCAGTAGATTGAGAGAAAGTTGTAGACGACCAGTAGATTGAGAGAAAGTTGTAGACGGCCAGTAGATGGAGAGAAAGTTGTAGACGGTCAGTAGATTGAGAGACAGTTGTAGACGGCCAGTTATCTTCAAAGAAGTGCAGTTTTGTCTTCTCCCACGCTCACGGCCATGTCTTCGCATGCGCGTACACGTCAACGTCATCACAAGCCTGGGCTGGTGGTTCTACTCATTGGTGAGCAATTTATTTTTTTCTATTACGTGGGGAGGGTGGTAGGTGGGGTGGGATGTAGTTGGGCGAGCGTTGGGGGGTATGGTGGGAAATTAGGTGGGGTTTTGGTGAGGTGGTAAGTGATCAGACTCACTCTCTCTCTCTCTCTCACTTTCTCTCTCTCTCTCTCTCTGTCTATCCTCCTATATAAGTAAATATTGAGGTTACAATTCGTTGTATACACCATTTCAAGACAATCATGCTCATATATACCACTCCACAATAAGTCCTTTCTAAGCATGATGTCCCAATCTAACGTCTCACACCTCCGTCTAAAGCTCTGTCATATTCCGGATCCCGACCCATCACTTGGCATGACCCGCCTGTTCCCTCTTGAAATCCCTCATACCACGTGACTCCCGGAGAAAGGGGAACGTAAGTGTCCGACTTGAAAGCGATGCCCTTTAAGAGTGGCACATTATCTTGATGGCCTGTCTGTCACTATGTCACAAGGCAGACTTCGCGGCCAAAACAAGCTGTCGTGACGTCATCAATGTGTGTGTACGTTCGCCAAGCTCAGTGCTTCACACAACATCTGTTTAGCTCCTAGCGTTCATTTGTTTTTTACCTGACGTTTCCTCCTTGATAAAATTTTTGGAGTAGCTTCTATGAGGCGAAGTTAAGACACGTGAAATTAAACGGACAGGGGCTACTATCAAATAACACTTTTTTAAAAAAAAAAACCAATCAGTGTCCTGGAAAGTATAACATAGTCAGGGGAGATTACTTCTCGTTGTTGTATGGCGTTCCTTTCTTTAATCACGCAATTTCAAGTTCATATATTTGTTTTCCATTGCAACAAAAATCATGGAACAACACCGTCACCTTTGACAGCAACACAAATTTAATGTCAAGTCACGTGATCCGTCAGTTGATTCCAGATTCCTAACAAAAAGAAAATTCTTAAAAGTGGATTAAGTCTAAATTCGGATGCTTCGTGGGAGCTGGGTTTTAATCTCTAAATTCTGAGACATAGGATTTTTTTCAACAGTAAAAGGTGTATAACTGAATACATCAACTGGAGCATCAAGCAGACTCCCAGACAGTACAACAATCTCTCTATCTTTACTTCCAACAAACACTTCTCCCCCCCCCCTCCACCCACACACTCACACACACACCAAAAAAAGAAGGAATCGCAGGCAGCTTGTCTAGAACAACTTAATCCACCAGTTGTGCCTGGCAGGTGGCATTTAATTCCACTCCAAACACAACTCCATCAAATACCTGGTCTGTTTAAGTGTTGTCCCCCCACCCCACCCCCGGCCGGGTGAGTCAAAGATTTGTAGACAGGATAAATCGCGAAGGATTGTCTTGTTACGAGCCGCCTCTGAGAAATGCTTTTTGACATTCTCGTTTTTCTTTCCCATGCTTTAATGTTAAATCAGAATCAAAGGCGTATCACTGAGTTGTTATTGAACACTTCAACTTCTGACTTCCTCATGGGCAGAATTTGAAGAGATGAAGGGTGGGGTACATAATACCGGTACGGTGACTGAAATAGACAGTACGTCTGCCGACAGCACATGCAAGGAGTACGCAGGTGACATGAAGTCATTGCTCTCATTCCAACTTCCTGGCACTGAGACACACTGGTTTCATAGGGCTCAACCTGAGTCATTCCAACCTGCTGGCACTGAGACACACTGGTTTCATAGGGCTCAACCTGAGTCATTCCAACCTGCTGGCACTGAGACACACTGGTTTCATAGGGCTCAACCTGAGTCATTCCAACCTGCTGGCACTGAGACACACTGGTTTCATAGGGCTCAACCTGAGTCATTCAAACCTGCTGGCACTGAGACACACTGGTTTCATAGGGCTCAACCTGAGTCATTCCAACCTGCTGGCACTGAGACACACTGGTTTCATAAGGCTCAACCTGAGTCATTCCTACCTGCTGGCACTGAGACACACTGGTTTCAGAGGGCTCAACCTGAGTCATTCCTACCTCTAGAGTCTGGGCAGAATTTCAATTATTTTATTCTCCATAAATGCCTGTGTTTAAAACTTCAATTCACAAAAATGGTGGACATTATTTTTACACGGTTGCCTGCAAATGTCTGAGGCGGGTCTAATTGTTGATATTAAGAGTGGTCTCCCTGGGCTCGCTACTGTAGTTTAAAACAACATTTTGATGAATACAACTATTGTTGGCGGCATGAACAGCGGCTGGTTTTCAGTAGTGTCAAGACAAATAATCTCAACGATGAACAACCAGAAACATGAACAACCAGAAACATGAACGTTTAAAACAAACATAAAAGAAGCGTCACTGTCTGTTTCTTCTGATTTCAATTTCTTTGAAACCTGGTTAAAATAAGCACACTGAGACGTGGAATGATGTGTACACTGATGATGTGTACAATGATGATGTGTGCATTGTGAAGTGGAATAATGTGTACAGTAAGGTGTAGAATAGTTTGTGGAGTAAGAAGTAGAATAATGTGTACACTGAGAAGTAGAATGATGTCTACAGTAATGATGATGTGTACGACAATAATGTGTACAAATGTCAAACACTTAAGTATCCTAAACGATGGAACATTTCAAAAGAAAAGTGGTGAAAAAAACAGGAAGAAAGAAGAAAAGAAACCAGTTTAAAAAAATAAATAAAAACAACATCACTACCCACAAAAATCACTACCAACAGAACATCACTAAAAACAAAACATCATTTCCCACACAACATCACTGCCCACAAAATATCACTGCCCACAAAATATCACTGCTCACAAAACATCACTGCCAACAAAACAACACTGCTCACAAAACATCACTGCCAACAAAACATCACTGCCAACAAAACATCACTGCCCATAAAACATCACTGCCCACAAAACATCACTGCCAACAAAACATCACTGCCCACAAAACATCACTGCAACAAAACATCACTGCACACAAAACATCACTGCCAACAAAACATCACTGCCAACAAAACATCACTGCCCATAAAACATCACTGCCCAAAAACATCACTGCCAACAAAACATCACTGCCCAAAAAACATCACTGCCCAAAAACCTCACTGCAACAAAACATCACTGCCACAAAACATCACTGCCCACAAAACAACACTGCCCACAAAACATCACACCCAACAAAACACCACTACCACAAAA
>CAXITT010000159.1:1004143-1018115 GCA_964033795.1 Lymnaea stagnalis | reverse complement strand
ATTGAATTTGATTTCACCAAGGCGTCGAAACGGGAAAAAGGGGGGGGGGGGGGGGGGAGGGGGTGAATGAGGAAAGCTGGAAGTGAATTTTCTTTAAATTTCTCCTATTAATTTCAGTTTAAGACGAGAGCTCAGGAGTTGGGCTGGGCTAATGTTGATAAAGCAGTAAATTCAAATCAATTTTTTATAATTTTTTCATAGCCATAGTAAGCCTACATAGGCTACATAGTCATAGAATGCTGACACATACGTGAAAAATACAGTAAAAATTATTTTACACATCCACTGAAATTATATTTCTACAAGGCATACAGCTATAAACAATATATATATTTTTATGACTTAATCTGGAGCTGTAGTATTAAAATTGAGATCTACAACTGTTGGCAGGTCACGTATACATGCATTTTTCTAATGGAAAGCTCATCAACAATCCCCATGGTTGCCACACAATCACCATGGTTGCCACACAATCACCATGGTTACCACATCCCTTGATCACAGTCGACTCGAGTTTAAAATCGCCTCTGGTCACGCATGGTTTGATGCGACCGAATTCAATTCAGTTTTTATGTCCGTTTCGGAAATTATTTTTCCTAACTACCACCCTCCCCTGTGCTCTCGCCCCAGCCCGACATCGACATGTGCACCCACAGTGCACTGCACACAAGTTATAAATCACTGAATTTAAGTTAGTGCACTATCATTGGCCTGCTAACCCTATTCTACAATATCATTGGCCTACTCACCTATTCTACACTATCAATGGCCTGCTTACCTTATAATGGTCTGCTTACTTTATACTACATCACCAATGGTTTGCTTACTTTATACTACATCACCAATGGTTTGCTTACTTTATACTACATCACCAATGGTTTGCTTACTTTATACTACATCACCAATGGTCTGCTTAATTTATACTACATCACCAATGGTCTGCTTACTTTATACTACATCACCAATGGTCTGCTTACTTTATACTACATCACCAATGGTCTGCTTACTTTATACTACATCACCAATGGTCTGCTTACTTTATACTACATCACCAATGGTCTGCTTACTTTATACTACATCACCAATGGTCTGCTTACTTTATACTACATCACCAATGGTCTGCTTACTTTATACTACATCACCAATGGTCTGCTTACTTTATACTACATCACCAATGGTCTGCTTACTTTATACTACATCACCAATGGTCTGCTTACTTTATACTACATCACCAATGGTCTGCTTACTTTATACTACATCACCAATGGTCTGCTTACTTTATACTACATCACCAATGGTCTGCTTACTTTATACTACATCACCAATGGTCTGCTTACTTTATACTACATCACCAATGGTTTGCTTACTTTATACTACATCACCAATGGTCTGCTTACTTTATACTACATCACCAATGGTCTGCTTACTTTATACTACATCACCAATGGTTTGCTTACTTTATACTACATCACCAATGGTTTGCTTACTTTATACTACATCACCAATGGTCTGCTTACTTTATACTACATCACCAATGGTCTGCTTACTTTATACTACATCACCAATGGTTTGCTTACTTTATACTACATCACCAATGGTCTGCTTACTTTATACTACATCACCAATGGTCTGCTTACTTTATACTACATCACCAATGGTCTGCTTACTTTATACTACATCACCAATGGTCTGCTTACTTTATACTACATCACCAATGGTCTGCTTACTTTATACTACATCACCAATGGTCTGCTTACTTTATACTACATCACCAATGGTCTGCTTACTTTATACTACATCACCAATGGTCTGCTTACTTTATACTACATCACCAATGGTCTGCTTACTTTATACTACATCACCAATGGTCTGCTTACTTTATACTACATCACCAATGGTCTGCTTACTTTATACTACATCACCAATGGTCTGCTTACTTTATACTACATCACCAATGGTCTGCTTACTTTATACTACATCACCAATGGTCTGCTTACTTTATACTACATCACCAATGGTCTGCTTACTTTATACTACATCACCAATGGTCTGCTTACTTTATACTACATCACCAATGGTCTGCTTACTTTATACTACATCACCAATGGTCTGCTTACTTTATACTACATCACCAATGGTCTGCTTACTTTATACTACATCACCAATGGTCTGCTTACTTTATACTACATCACCAATGGTCTGCTTACTTTATACTACATCACCAATGGTCTGCTTACTTTATACTACATCACCAATGGTCTGCTTACTTTATACTACATCACCAATGGTCTGCTTACTTTATACTACATCACCAATGGTCTGCTTACTTTATACTACATCACCAATGGTCTGCTTACTTTATACTACATCACCAATGGTCTGCTTACTTTATACTACATCACCAATGGTCTGCTTACTTTATACTACATCACCAATGGTCTGCTTACTTTATACTACATCACCAATGGTCTGCTTACTTTATACTACATCACCAATGGTCTGCTTATTTTATACTACATCACCAATGGTCTGCTTACTCTATACTACATCACCAATGGTCTGCTTACTTTATACTACATCACCAATGGTCTGCTTTCTTTATACTACACCATCAAATGGCCTGCTTACCCTATGCTACACCATCAATGAACGGCTTACCTTACACTGCATCGCCTTACACTAGACACCATTGGTTTACACTAGACACCATTGATTTACTCTAGGCACCATTGGTTTACACTAGACACCATTAGTTTACACAAGACACCATTGGTTTGCACAAGACACCATTGGTTTACACTAGACACCATTGGTTTACACTAGACACCAAATGTTTACACTAGACACCATTGGTTTACACTAGACACCATTGGTTTGTGTGGTAGAAACGGTTTTATCCCACATAACTTCAGCAGACCAAACACGTGCACGTGACAACACAGCTTTTACTACAACATACAATGATGTCACAGACTGTCACAGTTTTTGCTGTAGCATACAAAGGTGTCAAGGGCTGTCACAGGTTATACTATAGCATGATGTCACGGGCTGTCACAGATTGTACCAAATCAAACAGAAAAAACATAAGCTGTCACAGAATGTACCAAATCAAACAGAAAAGTAACAAGCTGTCACATATTGTACCAAATCAAACAGAAAAGTCACAAGATATCACATATTGTACCAAATCAAACAGAAAATTCACAAGGTGTCACAGACTGTACCAAATCAAACAGAAAATTCACAAGGTGTCACAGACTGTACCAAATCAAACAGAAAAGTCACAAGCTGTCACAGACTGTACCAAATCATATATAAAAATCTCAAGCTGTCACAGACTGTACCAAATCATACATACAAGTCACAAGCTGTCACAGACTGTACCAAATCATACATACAAGTCACAAGCTGTCACAGACTGTACCAAATCATACATACAAGTCACAAGCTGTCACAGACTGTACCAAATCATACATACAAGTCACAAGCTGTCACAGACTGTACCAAATCATACATAAAAGTCACAAGCAGTCACAGATTGTGCTAGAGGCGTCACGGGCTGTACTGGCCAGTCCACAACATACACTATAGTGCGTCAAGGAAAGCAAGGGGGGGGGGATCAAACACCGCCCTAAGAATCACGAACTCTATTTACGCCCCTAACAATAGATACACCATGCATTATGCTGTTACAAAATGATAAAGGCACATTGCTTTCCAGAATCTGTCTGGATAATCTAGAGTTAAAAATGTATGTAAATATCTTACATAACATTTACTGTCAAGTATAGGTTAGTAGGCTTATTTGAATGACGAAATCTCATCATGCCTAATGTTCGCGTACTCCTTACTTTTCACACTCGAACTCCCTTGTCGTCCCATCAACCACAATGACGTCATGCCAGCCACAATGACGCCACGACAACCGCAATGACGTCACATCAACCACAATGACGTCATGCCAGCCACAATGACGCCACGACAACCGCAATGACGTCCCATCAACCACAATGACGTCATGCCAGCCACAATGACGCCACGACAACCGCAATGACGTCACATCAACCACAATGACGTCATGCCAGCCACAATGACGTCACATCAACCACAATGACGTCACGCCAGCCACAATGACGTCACATCAACCACAATGACGTCACATCAACCACAATGACGTCATACCAGCCACAATGACGTCACATCAACCACAATGACGTCACATCAACCACAATGACGTCATGCCAGCCACAATGACGTCACATCAACCACAATGACGTCACATCAACCACAATGACGTCATGCCAGCCACAATGACGTCACATCAACCACAATGACGTCACATCAACCACAATGACGTCATGCCAGCCACAATGACGTCACATCAACCACAATGACGTCACATCAACCACAATGACGTCATGCCAGCCACAATGACGTCACATCAACCACAATGACGTCACATCAACCACAATGACGTCATGCCAGCCACAATGACGTCACATCAACCACAATGACGTCACATCAACCACAATGACGTCATGCCAGCCACAATGACGTCACATCAACCACAATGACGTCACATCAACCACAATGACGTCATGCCAGCCACAATGACGTCACATCAACCACAATGACGTCACATCAACCACAATGACGTCATGCCAGCCACAATGACGTCACATCAACCACAATGACGTCACATCAACCACAATGACGTCATGCCAGCCACAATGACGTCACATCAACCACAATGACGTCACATCAACCACAATGACGTCATGCCAGCCACAATGACGTCACATCAACCACAATGACGTCACATCAACCACAATGACGTCATGCCAGCCACAATGACGTCACATCAACCACAATGACGTCACATCAACCACAATGACGTCATGCCAGCCACAATGACGTCACATCAACCACAATGACGTCACATCAACCACAATGACGTCATGCCAGCCACAATGACGTCACATCAACCACAATGACGTCACATCAACCACAATGACGTCATGCCAGCCACAATGACGTCACATCAACCACAATGACGTCACATCAACCACAATGACGTCATGCCAGCCACAATGACGTCACATCAACCACAATGACGTCACATCAACCACAATGACCATAAAACATGAAAAATAAAAAAAAAAGCTGTGAAGTTGAAGCAGTTTCAATAAAATGAAAAACATTGGGGGGGGGGGCAGGGGCAATCCCCAAATCTGCAAGGACATTTCATTGTTTGCCCATGCCGTCCATTTAATCAAATGACCCCTGGCCCGCGACCCTAATGTCGCCTTTCAGCGCTCACGCAATGTCCCATCATGCAACGCTCTTGGTTTTTTAATCTTCTATTGAACAAGTCCCAGAATGCATTGTGTTATCTAAATGGAATCTTAATGAAGCCCTGTCTGCATGCACAGCGCAGGTTGAGAACCTGTGAGAAAAAAAATCAACTGATTCCATCCAAAAAAATAAAAATAAAATAAAAAACAAAGATTAGAATAAAATCACCACACATAACACATGTTTACAGTAAACTATAAAAAAACAATAATATGTTGAAAAAAAAATTTATGCCGTGTTGTGTTAAATTTCTAAATTATTTATCAAAGATCCCGTGATTAAAAGGTCTAAATCATTTATCAAAGATCACGTGATTAAAAGGTCTAAATCATTTATCAATGATCACGTGATTAAAAGGTCTAAATCATTTATCAAAGATCACGTGATTAAAAGGTCTAAATCATTTATCAATGATCACGTCATTAAAAGGTCTAAATCATTTATCAAAGATCACGTGATTAAAAGGTCTAAATCATTTATCAATGATCACGTGATTAATATAAAATTACAACACAGAGGACATAGTATTCTTGCTGCCAACCAGAGGCGTAGCTATGGTTAGTGCCGCCAGGGCCGAACGAATATTTTTGCGCCCCCCACCCTCAAAAAAAAAAAACCACACTGTTGGCCGAAAATTTCACCCCTCCATAGAAAGAAAAAAGCCCGGACCAACCTCTCCTCACCCCCCTATCCTACGCCCCTGCTAGCGAAACCTATAAAAGCAATGCAAACCAGACATTAGAAATGTTCACTAATATTGTACAAATATACAAACTTGAATTTAAGACTAGAGCGGACCATGAAAACATGAGAAGGTGTTACAGTCTTGAGTGTGAGAGAGAGATGGGCTTGAGACTAACTGCCACGAGTTGTTGATTTGTGAGTGAGTTGATCACGTGTCGCAGTCAATAATGATTCCTAGTTATCTGTGTGTGGATGAATGAGGGATGAAGATTATGTTGTTGGGGGATGAAGATTATGTTGTTGGGGGATGAAGATTATGTTGTTGGGGGATGAAGATTATGTTGTTGGGGGATGAAGATTATGTTGTTGGGGGATGAATATTATTTTGTTGGGGGATGAAGATTATGTTGTTGGGGGATGAAGATTATGTTGTTGGGGGATGAATATTATTTTGTTGGGGGATGAAGATTATGTTGTTGGGGGATGAAGATTATGTTGTTGGGGGATGAAGATTATGTTGTTGGGGGATGAAGATTATGTTGTTGGGGGATGCAGATTATGTTGTTGGGGGATGAAGATTATGTTGTTGGGGGATGAAGATTATGTTTTTTTGGATTAAGGATGAATGCTGTAGACCGGCGGTTCCCAAACATTAGTTTGCATAACCCGGTAGCTATTTTTTTGTTTCTTCTTGTGGTAACCCGGTCATTTTGTTCTCTGGGACCGGTACCGGCTCGTGACCCGGCAATGGGAAATGCTGTATCAGAGATGCAGATTAAGTTTTTTTTTAACATGATTAATAATAAGTTGATTATTATTATTAGTATTATTTTAATTGGTCTCTGATGTTCACTGTAATGGGTTTAACTTGTCAATATCAGATTAAGGTTAACATAAAACCTGCGCATTGCTGTGAAATCATGACATGACATGACATGACATGAGATTACATGACAAGTAGGGAATATTCAATGGTACGATTGTCACAGTAAAAGTTAATATGGCTGTCAATGTCAATATGGCTGTCACTGTCAATATGGCTGACACTGTCAATATGGCTGTAACTGTCAATCGGGCTGACACTGTCAATATGGCTGTCACTGTCATTATGGCTGACACTGTCAAAATGACCGTCACTGCAAGATGGCTGCCAGTGTCTATGGTTGTCACAAGGATTAAAATTGACTGTAATTCGATTTAGTAGTTCGTTTTTGTGGTCCATTAGTTACACCAATCCCCTTTTTTTTTTCACTGTGACGTCAGGGAGTTGCAGCTTGAGACTCACACATTACAGGAATCCAAGTCTGTCGAGTCCAGCCATTGGTTGTACGTATGAACAAGAAGGATTCAAAGACCAGAGTTGACCCATACTACCCATAGCCCTTATCTCATCTGTTACCAATACGTATGTCATCCTGACAACCAACTCGCTTCAACTGTAACCTCTGAACTAAAGCGACGTAACCAGCACGGTAGCCTCGATGTGGCATTGGGTCTGTGACAGGAGACAGATGTACCGCCCATCGCCCCCAACCACTTATCTGGACCCGTTATCTAAACGGGCGCTCAAGAATTTCGGACTGTGGTCAGCTGAAGTGGTTCAATGGCTTGACATAAGATTAACGGATCCTGTTAGGGGCTTAAACATCTCTAGACCCTAATGCCCCTGTTGTGACCGTTGGGCAGTGACGAGGACCATCGAGTTTATGAAATTCCGATTGTGGGATTCGGCCAATTTTAAACAAGTGGGTACGGAGTGGGCGCGCAGAGGAACTAAGTCAATATTAAGTGGCATTCTTGTCTCCCGTTGATCATGGGCGTGTATGTATGTCCTGTATAAGTGGTTAGGGTTAAATTAATGAGGTGCTAGATGTAAATTGTAGAATATTAAAAAGAGATCAGAGACACAGAAAGAGATCAGAGACACAGAAATAGAACAGAGACACAGAAATAGATCAGAGACACAGAAATAGAACAGAGACACAGAAATAGAACAGAGACACAGAAAGAGATCAGAGCCACAGAAATAGATCAGAGACACAGAAATAGAACAGAGACACAGAAATAGATCAGAGACACAGAAAGAGATCAGAGCCACAGAAATAGATCAGAGACACAGAAATAGAACAGAGACACAGAAATAGATCAGAGACACAGAAATAGAACAGAGAAACAGAAAGAGAGCAGAGCCGCAGAAATAGATCAGAGACACAGAAATAGAACAGAGACACAGAAATAGAACAGAGACACAGAAATAGAACAACGACACAGAAAGAGAACAACGACACAGAAAGAGAGCAGAGCCGCAGAAATAGATCAGAGACACAGAAATAGAACAGAGACACAGAAAGAGAGCAGAGCCGCAGAAATAGATCAGAGACACAGAAATAGAACAGAGACACAGAAATAGATCAGAGACACAGAAATAGAACAGAGACACAGAAAGAGATCAGAGCCACAGAAAGAGATCAGAGCCACAGAAAGAGATCAGAGCCACAGAAAGAGATCAGAGCCGCAGAAAGAGATCAGAGACACAGAAAGAGATCAGAGACACAGAAAGAGATCAGAGACACAGAAAGAGATCAGAGCCGCATAAAGAGATCAGAGACACAGAAAGAGATCAGAGACACAGAAAGAGATCAGAGCCACAGAAATAGAACACAGACACAGAAAGAGATCAGAGCCGCAGAAATAGATCAGAGACACAGAAAGAGATCAGAGCCACAGAAAGAGATCAGAGCCGCAGAAATAGAACAGAGACACAGAAAGAGATCAGAGCCACAGAAAAAGAGCAGAGCCACAGAAAGAGAGCATAGCCACAAAAATAGAACACAGACACAGAAAGAGATCAGAGACACAGAAAGAGAGCAGAGCCACAGAAAGAAAGCAGAGCCACAGAAAGAGAGCAGAGCCACAGAAAGAGATCAGAGCCACAGAAAGAGATCAGAGCCACAGAAAGAGAGCAGAGCCACAGAAAGAGAGCAGAGCCACAGAAAGAGAGCAGAGCCACAGAAAGAGAGCAGAGCCACAGAAAGAGAGCAGAGCCACAGAAAGAGAGCAGAGCCACAGAAAGAGATCAGAGCCACAGAAAGAGATCAGAGCCACAGAAAGAGATCAGAGACACAGAAAGAGATCAGAGACACAGAAAGAGATCAGAGCCGCAGAAATAGAACAGAGACACAGAAAGAGATCAGAGACACAGAAAGAGATCAGAGCCGCAGAAAGAGATCAGAGACACAGAAAGAGATCAGAGACACAGAAAGAGATCAGAGACACAGAAAGAGATCAGAGACACAGAAAGAGATCAGAGCCGCAGAAAGAGATCAGAGACACAGAAAGAGATCAGAGACACAGAAAGAGATCAGAGCCGCAGAAATAGAACAGAGACACAGAAAGAGATCAGAGCCACAGAAAGAGAGCAGAGCCACAGAAAGAGAGCTTAGCCACAAAAAAGAACAGAGACACAGAAAGAGAGCAGAGCTACAGAAAGAGAGCAGAGCCACTAAAAGAGAGCAGAGCCACGCTCCACTTTTTGGATTTGTGCGCTCTATTAAAAAAAATGATTTTTTTCCCCCCCACAACTCAACTTAAATATCAACGCCACCCTGCAGCCCCTGTGGAGCGGAGCCTTCTGCAGTCTCTGTGGCCCAGCACCCCCTGCGGATTTTGTGGTCCTAGAATCCCCTGCAGCCCTTTGGGCCCCGGAGCCTTCTGTAGTCTCTAGCTCATGGACCTTTCTGCCGTCTCTGTGACCAAGGGCCCCCCTGAAAGATTTCTGGTCCCAGGGACCACGTGACAGCTCGGACATTGAGAGTGATACACTACCTTCAACAAATGGGTCATTGTGACAGTTGGTTGACCTCTAATTTTTCAATCCAATAAATTAGCTTGTCATACTTAATAAATGCCATTTTATTAATTATTATTGTTTGTCTTTGCCCGATTAGTTCTGATTAAAATTATAAATGCGAAAAGTCATATATGTATGACCAGTTATATGATGACGACAAGTCATATGTTCGTGAACGATGCGGTTCATATGTTCACAACCAGTGATGTACATATGTTTACAACCAGTTAAATATTTACGACCAGTTAAATGTTTTCGACCAGTCATATGTTTAAGACCAGTCATATGTTTACGACCAGTCATATGTTTAATACCAGTCATATCTTTACGACCAGTCATATGTTTAAGGCCAGTGATATGGTTACGATCAGTTAAATGTTTGGTGGAGTTTTCACCCTATTTTTGTTTATTTAATTAGAACAAAACTTCATTAACAATAATTCTTTATGAAGTGTGTCCCGTCTTAAGAGAATCGTTAAACAAATGAATTGGGAAAAAGCTAATCATCTGACATTCCCTTATTGAGAAATGTCAATTCAAGTTAACAGTTTTTTTAAAAATTACAATTTTAATAATCAGAAAGGAAGGAATCAATATAAAGCACATTTAATGTAAATAAAAGAATTGAAAAAAATAAAATAAAATGAAAGCTCTTGTCAATGTTAATGGCCACTCCAGAAAGGCTAAACGAACACTCACAAAAGGACAAACAACTTCATCAAATCGTTCTGATCTTTCAGTAGAGTTGTGTTGTAAATGCCGCCAAAGAAAACAGCGAAATAAAACGTTCACACAACAACCGCCATAACAACAGCAGCAAGAACAGCAACATCAGCAGCAGCAGCAGCAACATCAACAGCAAAAACATCAACAGCAACAAACAACAGCTCACAAAATAATGAATAGCAACAACGAAAGTTTAACTAAACACAATAAACTACTGGACTGGAACACTCAATTCTACTGCATACATATTATATTTTATTGGATCTTTCCATTTTTTTAAGGGCAGACGATACTGAATACTAAATCTTGAATCTATAAGACTTTGATGGCAGATATCTCCACATGTCACCGATAAATATATTTTATTTGATGTCTTGGCATCTCAATCGTCTCACAGTCCACACCATTTGTTTCCCTTTAATGACCTTAGCACCCCCTTACTTATACGAACAACATTTGAACGCTACACAAAGGAGATCCATTTCAATAACTTAACAATCCGTCCGATACATCTTTTCACTGAAATGCGCATGTCACAAAAAAACAAACAACCGTTGTGAAAGCTTCTAAACAAGTCAGCTTTTCACAACACTTTCTTTTTAAGCAGTCGACTAACACAAGAACCCTTCTCTACAGCTGGCTGTTTTGGCTGTTTGGATATTTCTACATTCTTTCTACGGCGCCTTGGTCAGGATAATGGTTTGTGTGCACAGCAAGGGGCAGTTTACTTGGGCTACAATGGAAATGAAAAAGATAGCAAACTGACCTTTGTCGTATGTCAGGTCTACGGCCCAGGTGCTAAGGTGATTTCAGTACAGCGGTTCTCAATTAGTTACTGTAATTAGTTTATTTAGCTTCCCTTAAAACGACTCTGTCAATATCCACACAACGGCACTGAGCATCCCTCAATCAACTCAATATCCACAAAAATAAAATGCGCTAAGCACCTTAAATTCAATTCAATATCCACACAACAGCCCTGAGCATCCCTCCATCCACTCAGCAACCACAAAACAGCCCTGAGTACTTACACATACACTAAATATCCACAAAACAGCCGTTAGCATCCCTCCATCCAAATAATATCCACAAAACAGCACTTAGCATCCCTCCATCCAATTAATATCCACAAAACAGCACTTAGCATCCCTCCATCCAATTAATATCCACAAAACAGCCGTTAGCATCCCTCCATCCAAATAATATCCACAAAACAGCCCTTAGCATCCCTCCATCCAATTAATATCCACAAAACAGCACTTAGCATCCCTCCATCCACCAATATCCACCGAACACCTCGTGAATAGTTGACCCACTACAGAGCCGACTTTGCCATGAAGGATTTACGAGGTTGTGGCAGAGTCTTACAAAAAACTTGATAGCGCTGCCTTCCATGAACACACACACACACACCAAGAAAGCAAGACCCCATTACTGGATTGCTCCCCTTGTCCACAGGGACTCTCTTATCTTTGTAAGAAATTGTAATTGACACCATCTTAACAAACAATACATGAACTACTGCCCCCATATCATTTTCATAATAAAATTTAAAGCAAATACCATTATTAAATACGTTCGATCGACCAGTGCGGATATTCTTTAAAGCCATTCCAAATCTTTTAATGACGTAAATGGTCCAAAAAAATCAACATGTGACCCCCCTAGGTGGCAGCACTAATGCCTGGAGACAGCATCAATCAACTAAAGTCATTCCGTGCTAATGTCAGATACAGGAAACATGGATATAACGGCACAGTTAATACAACACCTTTAGGCTGATTGTTATTGTACAGGTCGTGACACATACGACACACTGTGTGTCTAGACACAGGAGAATGCATCCCGCGGTGCCACCATGTCAAACCACACCCCATCGTTGCAGGTCAAAATAAAATCGTCATCACCATCACCTGGGAGTCGCCGCTGCCACAATATTTTGGTCCTCCCTCTGGGACCTCCCTCGTTAAACTGTCGTGGTCGCACCCCTGGGGGCCCGTATCTTTGATCTGCTCCCTGGTCATGTCCAGTCCCTCCCCCACCCCCTCCCTGTAGGCCCCACAGTCCGTGACACGGGCCACTGTTACTGCCGTTTGAGATGCCCTTTGTTCTGTCAATCATTTTCAATGACCTTTAATAACTGGCCGCACCGCTGCCATGCCGGACACGCCATTTTGCTTATCACAAACTTAACCGGCTTCAATTGTCCGTGGATTCTCGGACTAGAATAACTCCCCCTACCCCCCCCCCCCTCGTTTTCCTCTCCCTCGTTTTTTTTCCGGCTTCAATTGTCCGTGGATTCTCGGACTAGAATAACTCCCCCTACCCCCCCCCCCCCTCGTATTCCTCTCCCTCGTTTATTTGTGCCCCACTTCCCCAAACGTCCCGGCCAGTCACTTGAAATCTCATTGTGCTGGTCCGTGTGTGGTTTTGTTCGCGTGTCCGGCAGGTGAATCTCACAGGTGAGAGAGTACACAAATCTCACCATCCCCACCCCACTATCCTACCCCACCCCACCGCACACCCCATCAGGCGAATAGAAATCCATTTTCTACATGGACAAGTTCAGAGGGTTCTTTATAGTGAGTTTATAAGCTTTTGGAATGGTGGGTTGGGGGGGGGGTAAGGAATGGGAGAGTCGATGGGGGAGTCAGTTGTAAGAAAGTTGTGGCCAGTTGTAAGTTAGGGGTAGTCAGTTCTAATGTGGTGTTGGTCAATTGCTATGTAGCGTTAGTCACAAGGTAGTGGTGGTCAGTGCAAAGTAGTGGTGGCCAGTTGTAAGGTGGTAGTGGTCAGTTATAAAATAAATTAAGGTTTTTAGGCTGCGGCTATTGGTAGTTAATTAAAAAAAAAAAAAAGAACTACTAACTGGTGATATATTGATGTCTTGTAATATTGATCAAGTATTGGCAGGCATTATTTTTTTAAAATTACATAACAGAAATCACTGTTAAGTAGGTGTGTTGGCAAATGAAGTGGGCCGTGTTGGCAAATGAAGTGGGCCGACCTTGAAGACAGCTGGCTGTTCGGGGTGCACTTCATGATGTATTTTTGTGTCCAGTCTCATAAATTTACTCCAAATCGGATTTTCAAGACATAATACAGTGTACACTTAATTTTCTTTGTTTGTATATATTTTATTATGTATCACCAAATCTGAGTATGAGGAAGGCTACACCAGACAGCGTTTAAACAGAAGTATAGCTTTTATAATTAGTATCAAGGTGCTGTCACTAGTAAAAACCAGTAAAAAAATAAACGGGGCCAGACTTCGTCAGCGTCACTAAAAGCGGGTTTTTAAAGCCCCGATTTTGTTTTAATTCCATTGGTTGAAATATTAATAGCTCGCTATAAGTG